>APFE031025726.1:79615-102535 GCA_000404065.3 Pinus taeda
CCAAGTGGATATTGGTGGCCGCCCGCTAATTCGACTTGGATCCCCTCCAAGTGCTTCGTGCAGTTTTTTTCAGTTTCCTTAATTATAGCACAATTTACTATTTTTAGCAGTTTTTCGGGTCCTGAACTTCCGGAGCCGTTTTGAGGCCCTAAACGACGTTTTTTGGGAAATCTACCGCCAGCGATTTTTCGTGACTAAAATCGTCTTTTCTGTCGTAGTCCTCGGAGAGATCTTTCCAACGGGCTATTATGCGCGTCAAACGGAGATAAGACGACCAATTCGCAACCCCGGGAAGTTGACGTACCAACTTACCCAAAAACGGGGCCCACAATTTGGCGTTTCATCTTCCAGGGTTAGGTTTTGGAATGTGAAGGGTTTTTCCATTGTTTCTCAACAATAAATAGGCCTTCGAGCCTCATTGTAACACAGTTCAGAGGCATGTAGCCACACATCTCTTCTCAGAGATAAGCTACCATCGCCCTAGCTGGTTTATTTCTATTTCCGGTTGTAAGCATATTTCAGTATTTTCCATTAATGAAATGAAGTATTATTTCCGCTGCATCTTTGTGTATATGGTTATCTCTGTATTTTATTGCGTTCCTGTTTAAATCTGGATCAATTTCTTCACCCAGATTCTTCATATAATTAACAATCTCATATACTCATAAAATTTAACTAGCAATACTTTCATCACTATGCATCTTGAGAGTTTCATATTGAATTCTGAGAGTTTGGATCTTAGCACGTTTTAACTAGGAGTCTCCTTCGTAGCTCTGAATGATTTTGTCCCATATGGCTTTGGTTGTTTTGAGCTGCATGACTTTGATGAATTCTAATTCTGATAGACTTCCCAATAATTCATTGACAGCTTTGGAATTGTTTTCATATGCTTTCTTTTTTGCAGGATCTATGGGGACTGCTACTAGATATAGGTATTTTCCTTCCACTATTGCCCAAACATCAGCTCCAAGTGTGTTTAGGCAAGTTAATTACCTATCATTTAATTGTCAACTCGGGGTTTTCGTAAAACTTGTGAAGAGTGCGTGCAATATATATGCTAGAAATTAACTTTCAATTTAGATCAACCTAACTATGAAACCAAATAACGACAAACCAAATTCTCCTATTCTAATTCAAAAATCAACTCAAAAGAAGCTATAGTACAATTATAGTACAGTGCACAGAATTGAAATCTTAATCTTTAAATCTTGCAAGAATTAAAAAGCACACTTCTTTCAAAAATGAAAGAAAAAACAATCATTCTTAACCTCTCATATAGGAAAAGATATGAAAGAAAATAAAAACAAGTGCTCTTAACTTCTAAGTAGAAAGCAACTAAAAACAATCACTCTTAACCTCTCACCCAAGAAAAGATATGAAAACAAATAAAAACAAATGCTCTTAACTTCTAGGTAGAAAGAAAATAAAGACAATCACTCTTAACCTCTCACATAGGAAAATATATGAAATAAATAAATCTTAATCTATGAAAGTAATAAATCTTAATATATGAAAAACAATAAGTCTCACACATTGTAGGTGGCCAATCTAAAAGCATAAGAGATGGCAAGTTGAGAGGCTCCAAATGCAAGCATAACCAAATCAAGGTGAACATCAGTCATGAGCATGGTGCCAAATCCAAATTTTATAATCAAAACATGAGAATTTCCCCAACTTTACACATGTCTTTCGAAGGAGAAGGCTCTCCTATTTATACAAAAACATAAGAAGCTACCTCATTAATGGAGGTCCATTATTCTCTCCCTAGATCCCTAGAAAATCTCATAGAGTTAAAACTCAAATAGGTAATGATGAGACACATATCCTCTTTGACGTTTATCCAAATCTTCTTCCATATCTTGAAGATAATTCGAATTTGAGCATTGGAGGCCACATAAGGGTGCCTTGGAAGCTTCCAAATGACCTACACATGTCATGAAACTCAAGCCACTTTTAAGTATTAGCAAGTATATGTCATTTTTCTAAGTTTTAACCATTTAATTCACTTACAATACTATAAATCATTAACTTTTGGAAAACACAAATGGAACCCATATAATTATGAAAAAGGAGGCTAATGTAAGATTATATGGCTATGGAGTTATGACATATGAGTGAAATGGTGGTGATAAAGGTGAAAGTGGATGATATTTTGAATACATTTTGGAGACTCTACATTCCCCCCAACTGATGTTATTGCTTGTCCTCATGCAATCTAATGCATTGCTTAATCATGACTTGCTTTTGAATGAGCTTGGCTTATATCATATGTCCTTAAACTTTTCATTTGATAGTATTTGACAATTTTATTTCGTTTTGCAAAGTATTCCTTGTCATACATTGAATTGCAACATGTTTGGTTGGTTCTCGCGTGACAAACAAATCTTAATTGATATTAGTTCTTGTGTTTCAATACCTTGTTTCTTTTTGTTGCAGTAAGATTCATTAAACATATTTAAGAATGCATCTTTGAATCAGCCATATAATATGCTCATCATTTAGGCATTATTTGAAAATCATATAACTTTTGAACCATAATGCAATTATAACGATTAGGACAAGTATGTTAGGATGAAATGAAGTGAAATGAAATTTGATCTTCGGCCCCCGCTTCCCCCATTATCACAGTTTCGAACCCTCGCGATGTGAAAATAAAGAATCATTCACTAAAGTGCAGCACTAAAGTCCTTTTTCTCGTCTTCGGCTCTGAGAACCCGGGTAGGAGGACCGCTCGTCTTCGGCTCTATGAACATCAGAAGAGTACCAGGATGACTTGCAATGAGTATAGATTCGGGAGGATGAGAAGAGAGTCCGTGTTTTGTAGATTTCGAAGGTCTACAGCTTGAATCCCTTATGTGTCGTTCTGCTTTAGCAGACAAGCCAAGGAGAAGGCCTTTGGCACTTATGATCTGAGTTGTGGGGCGGGAGCAGGGCATTTTTGGTCTTTAGGTATTCACTATGCGGGGGCGAGGTGGCTGCCCTAGCCGCCTCTGCCCCAGGACTCACCTCTGCTCTGGTTGGGACCGGATGGGTTCTTTTTCTATGGCAGATGTTGTTGTTTTTGGTCGCTCGATGGCTTATCCACTGCGGTTATTTGGAGCGTTGAGGGAACTAGGGTGTGGAGGTGACTGTCTCTGCATTGTTTCGTGTCGCTTCATCATGGTTGGGTTTGTTAGGGTTTCTACAGGCTGCGGAGGAAGTATGGGGCAGTTTTGTTTCTACCTCTTGTTTCGTCTGATTCAGGAGGAGAGTTTGAGGGGGCAGGGGAGGAGTGGCTACCCTGACTGCTCTCTTCCTCATTTCATGCCTCTCCTACTTGTCTGGGCAGCCAGTTCTAGAGCTTACTGTTCTCATTTTACCTCCTCATGAGTTTTTATTTGTTGCTTTTTACAATGGGTTTGGGTATCCTCTACAGGTTTGTTTTGGGCACTGTTTCTACAGACTTGCTGGGGTATACATACCCATTTGCTTGCTGCCCTGTCTGAGAGATTTTATGGAATACTTCATTTGGAGTATTGTTTTGTAAGTGGCTTTGCCCACACTTATGCATATGCTTTTAGCATCTACAACATGTAATTTTCTGAAATTAATGAAAATTACAAATTTTCTCCACGAAAAAAAAAAAAAAAAAAAAAAATAAAAAAAATGAAGTGAAATGAAATGAAGCGATGTGGATGTGATAATAAATGGATTTCCCTTCCCCCCAACTAAAGGTGTTTACGGTTTTTTTCAAATGAGAAAGGAAATATGGTGAAGTATTTTCCAAAAATTATAATTTTAGTATTCAAGGAATTCTATGATTAAAATATAGAAAATAGCATACCTTTACTTACCTAGGAAGTGGACAAACTGAGCATATGTAGAAATTTTGTAACTATTGCTAGATGTTGGAATAGAATGTATAATTTCATCTGCTTCTTGGTTGCATAAATGGTGGATGAAGTGGTGAATGTGGATTCTTTATTTATGTTGCTAAATCTGTTGTATCTGCTGCAAAATGCTGATATGATATAGTCTTCACATGCTTCAAAACCCGATGGTACAATTCTAGTCATGCGAATAAATGTGTTGTTGCCAAGCATGAAGAGAATTAATTGGATTACCAACCATTGATTAATGTCATTAGCCAATGCAAGGAAAACTTTCCATTAATGTCAACAAGTGCCAAGGTACCTAAGTACATATTGTGAAGTGTGAATAGATGAGCTAATGTCAAGCCACTTGCAAGATCCAACACTCAAGGGACATTGATGTATTCCCATGGTTGTCGGCGAGAGAACTTGTCATTGATGCATACAAGCCTCAAGGTACTAATAAAGACTCTAGCCCTGAACCTAGATAATGTGATGATGTCGATAGGCCAAGACTTGTTAGAAGGGAGGAATTATGAATCCCCCATCATCTAAAGTGAGTTGAAATGATGATTTTGGAAGGACTATGAATGAAAATTTTTGCAGTGGATCAAGGTTTATTTAATGGAAAGGAAAATGACAAGAGGGTAAACAAGCGAACGAAAAGAAAAAGGACAAATAACATGTAAGCAAGTTGAATTTCTCTATGAATGGAAATTATGAAAAATGTGAATGGAAAATGTAAATGGAAAATGTGAAGGAAACATGCGACTCTTTGCAAGGAAAATGGTGATGACAATGCTTAGCGAAAATGCTTGGATAGCTTGTGAGTTTGGAGAGGAAAATTGATGGCATTTATGGATGATAGAAATGGATTTAATTGGTTCATGTTTCTTGAAATTGGTCGTAGAAAACCAATCATGCATAAATTGTCTTCCTTCAATTCTCTGATTGCCCTGGAACCTGAAAACAAACATGACACTAATATGGCAATAAAATGTAAGTTTGTTCAAAGAGAAGCGATCAATTTCTTTTTGATGCATATGAAAATTTTGCATAATTGACAGGTTCATGACGTGTTTTCATTTCAAATGGTTAATCCAATTTCACCATTGCGATAATAAATCTGATTTCTAAAAAAAAAATTCTTTAATTTATGTTTGAATCATAGCATTTCATAAAGATAAAGAAATATTATTTGCGAATGCTTAATGATTCTTGCAAAAGAATCTTCGATCAAAAATTCATCAATCGATCCTGTAGATAAAGTGCCTTCATAGTTCTTCTTCTTTCCTGCATCATGCTTGAAAACAGAATCATTAGACAAAACCAATAAATTTTAATGATGATTTTCTAATTAGAATGCATTGCTGACAAGTAGATCATTGAGTTAAATACATAGCTACAGAATTGTTTTTCAGCTACAGAATTGTGGTTCAGCTGTAGAATTGTATGGTTTCTGTAGCTAAAACCTTGAACAGACAGTTAAGTATACACAATTATGCATTTTTGTTATGAACAAATAACCAGTCCAATCTTTAAATTGATCAATACTTCTTCAAGAAAAATTAGCAAATAGATTTTTTTTTCTTTTTTTTTTTAGTGCTTGCTTCGACAGATGTGTTTGAGTGGACCATCACAGCAATATTTTTTCTCAATTTTCTCCAGAATCTTGTCTTCCAGCACCAGGTTCCTCTGACCATTGCTGTTTTGATATAGATCTTTCAATGTTTTCCACATTGAAAACAGTGTCTCCTTCCCATGGAGGCTCGAGACAATGTGTTCTCGAACTCCCTCCAGGAGGATTCTCCTTCCTCTAGCCACACATTTCTTCCATTTCGCCAATTCTGTAGCATCAGTCAGCGTGGGGACTTCTTGATCAATGAAGTCCTTTAGACCATTATCCTCTAATATTGCTTCCATGTGATCCTTCTAGGCTATATAATTCAAGCTGCCATCAAGGGCATACTCGAGTCTTAAATCGTTGAACACCATTGGTGAAATTGAGATGTGATAAGAACTCGATTTCTATATTCAAGAACTTGAAAATTCGAACTTCTCCCTTATTGTATATTTTTCTTCTCTTTAATCACCTTTGCTCCGATACCATGTAGAATTTCCCACTATAGATCAACAGTTTATGAAACATACTAAAGCAAAATACAAGAGCTACTTCTACAACAAACTTGTGGAATCTTAATCGAATATGAGCAAGATCAAATAGAACACATATAACTGAGAATGAGAAATCAATCACACATGAACACAGAAGAATAACCCAGGGAAAGCCTCAGCCTAAAACCCCAATCTCTGTATTATCATATAAGTGGAAATATGTTCAGGTTACAAAAAGAATCAGCTCACAAGCTATCCTACTCTCTCTACAATCCAACAATGCTGCTCATAGACAGTCAAAGGCTTCTCCAAACCTTCTCCTCTTCCCTCCAAGCCTCCTATTTCCTTGTGCAGTTTTCCTTGGGGTCTAGTTCTGCTACCTGTGTGAATTGGCCTCTTCACACACTCACTAACCTCTGATCTAACTGCGCAATCCTGAAGGAGATGATTCCTTCTGCATGGATGAGTTTACTTTATAGCTCCAACTAATAGTACATTGTCCCTTCCTTTGATCTCAACTGGGTCTCTGACTGAACTGACATGCATGAGTTATTTATGAAAGAATATTCAGTTATCTGAACTGCAAAAATTATATGCATGCAAGCATTAACTAATTGAACTCACAATTAATTCAACAAACTGTTTGAATTAATCTAACTGGACTTGACTCAGTTAACTGAGCTAACTAATTACAACTCAATATTACAACTCATCCTTATCTCTTTAACTGATGGATAAATTCCTCAATCAATGGAGAAATTGTTGCATGTCCCCACATAGACTTCATGTTTTATTTTCTACAACTAATTAACTTAAGATGAATTAATTAATTATTTTACAAACAGTCGTTAAGATCAAATTCGAATTTTAATTCTCAATTTTAGTTTAGGGACTAACTAAAATTGGAATCTATCCTGAAATACTATCTATAGCAATGTTATTTTTAGCATTTCCATTTTTTCATTCCTTATTGCTATATCCAACACTGGTACTTGAGCTGTTATTTATAGCAATGCTATTTATAGCATTTCTTGTTGCCATTTTCAACACTCCCTCTCAGCAAGAAATCCATTCAACTCGAACCCAATCCTGAACCTTTGGAATGTTCTGCATGCAACACTTCTCTCAAGTGTTGTTGTTTCAGCAACTCTAGAAATTAAAAAATAAAAAAAATCTCCCAACTGACCTACATGTTGGGCTAGAAACACCCTCTGATATCGAAGCTCCCTCTGTCACTGACAAGTTCTCCCTCTGTGACCTTTGAGCTACTACAACACTCCATGCATATCGCACCATTGCACACCTCTATGTGCCATCATGCACTGGTGCAACACTCTTGTGCCTCTCGCATTCTTGCAGCCTGCTAGCTCTACATTGTCTTGGGATTCCTGCATTGTAGCTCTCTATGCCGCTCCATCCGCATCTGCCTCTACCCACTTAGCCAGTCCTACTACTCCTCATTGGTGCTCCCGTAGCAACGTCTAATCAAAGAGGTTGGGTACCTCAAAGATCCTACCCCTATTTCAGCCTTTTTGGGACTCACTCTACATCACCCCACCTCCTACCTAGAGGTATGGATGCATGTGATCCCTCTGCCCACTTGGCTCAAAATTTACCTGTATTGGAGGTCTATGCATGATTGGATGCCTCCACTCGATCTCCTCTCGAATTCTCCACTTGTGGCTTCTCCACAACCTCCTGAAGCTGCTTCACCCATTGTGGCTTCTCCACAATTGTCTGAGACTTCTTATGGCGCTGCATGTTGAGAGGTAATGTACTCTCCCTCTTAACCACCAAGTCTCCATTAGTTGCCTTACACCTCAATGATTTGCATGCTTCTTGAACCTCAAGAGCATACAGGTTCTTTACTCGTGAACCGATCTGCTTAACCTGTCTCGTGGTGATGTGTCGAAGGAAAACCTTTCCCTTACTGAAGACTACATCATAGCCTTTGTCTTCGAACATTGCGATCGACACCAAATTTTTCCTCAGTCCTAGTACATACTTGACATTGGTCAAGTTAACGCAAGCTCCATGCTCCCTCTGAAAAAAATTGTGCCTACACCTGAGACATTATACTTTTCATCATTACCCATCACTATGAGTATTTGGAGATCTTTCTCCTCCAAGGTACTGAACAAACTCTTGTCGTCAGTCATGTGGAAAGAAGCTCCACTGTCAAGAAACCAACCACATCCCACCATGGATGAAACCATGCTGCGAAGAGTGTGAAATCCAACTTGAACTGTGAGGCCAATGCCTCACCTTGAGATTCTTCCTTGGATCCCATCTTGGATTTCCTCAGTGGAAAATTTGTAGCAAAATGGCCCACCTCATGACAACAAAAGCATCGCACTTTCGATTTGTCAAACTTTTTCCCACTATGGGAAGAACTTGATCTGGGATGAGAATCCTTCTCCTTCCCTTTCTTCTCCTTACTCGCTAAGGTGCAATTTTCTTCATCCTCCTTGGATAAAGAACCATCTCTGGTGCTTCTTCTTATCTCCTCCTGCATCAGATCCGACCAAAGTCGTTCCCAATCTTGCAGTTTCTCTCTTCCATTTACTGAGTCTTGGTGATTGTGCCAGCTCTTAGGAATACTGAGGAGCACAAGACTCACTATGTCATCATTGGCTATCGTGATCCCTACACTTCCAAGTTCATCCCTGCAGGTGGTGAGCTTGTTCAGATATGTAGAGATGTGTCACCCTTTTCACACTTGATTTTCCGAAGCTTGTCTTTCAGCACTAGCTTCCTCTGATCATTGTTGTTCTGATATAGATCTTTCAATGTTTTCCACATTGAAAATGGTGTCTCCTTCCCATGGAGACTCGGGACTATGTGGTCTCGAACTCCCTCCAGAAGGATTCTCCTTGCTCTAGCCACACATTTCTTCCATTCTGCCAATTTTGTAGCATTCACTGCTGCTGGCTTGGGGACTTCTTGATCAATGAAGTCCTTTAGACCATTGTCCTCTAATACTACTTCCATGCGATCCTTCCAGGCTATATAATTTGAGCTACCATGAAGAGCATACTCGAGCCTTAAACTGTTGAACGCCATTGGGGAAATTTGAGATGCGATAAGAATTCGAATTCTATAATTGAGAACTTGAAACTTCGAACTTCTCCCTTCTTTGTATACAATTCTTCGCTTTGATCACCTTTGCTCTAATACCATGTAGAATTTCCCACTGTAGATCAACAGATTATGCAATATACTAAATCAAAATACAAGATTTACTTCTACAACAAACTTGCGGAAGCTTAATCGAATATGAGCAAGATCAAATAGAACACATATAACTGAGAATGAAAAATCAATCACACATGAACACAATAGAATAACCCATGGAAAGCCTCTGCCTAAAACCCCAATCTCTGTATTATCATACAAGTGGAAATATGTTCAGATTACAAAAGGAATCAGCTCACAAGCTATCCTGCTCTCTCTGCAATCCAACAATGTTGTTCATAGATAATCAAAGGCTTCTCCAAACCTTCTCCTCTTCCTTCCAAGCATCCTATTTCCTTGTGCAGTTTTCCTTGGAGACCGGTGCTGCCACCTGTGTGAATTGGCCTCTTCACACACTCACTAGCCTTTTATCTAATTGCACAATCCTGAAGGAGATGATTCCTTCCGCATGGCTGAGTTTCCTTTATAGGAAATTTCCTCCAACTGATAGTACATTGTCCCTTCCTTTGATCTCAACTGGGTCTCTGACTGAACTGACAGGCATGAGTTATTTATGAGAGAATATTCAGTTATCTGAAGTGCAGAAGTTACATGCATGCAAGCATTAACTAACTGAACTCACAATTAATTCAACAAACTATTTGAATTAATCTAACTGGACTTGACTCAGTTAACTGAGCCAACTAATTACAACTCAATATTACAACTCATCCTTATCTCTTTAACTGATGGATAAATTCCTCAATCAATGGAGAAATTGTTGCATATCCCCACATAGACTTCATGTTTGATTTTCTACAGCTAATTAACTCAAGTTGAATTAGTTAATTATTTTACAAACAGCTGCTAAGATCAAATTCGAATTTTAATCTCAATTTTAGTTTAGGGACTAACTAAAATTGGAATCTATCCTGAAATATTATTTATAGCAATGTTATTTTTAGCATTTCCATTTTTTCATTCCTTGTTGCTATATCCAACACTGGTACCTGAGCTGTTATTTATAGCAATGCTATTTATAGCATTTCCATTTTTTCATTCCTTGTTGCCATATCCAACACTGGTACCTGAGTTGTTATTTATAGCAATGCTATTTATATCAGTGTTATTTATAGCATTTCTCTTTTTAGCATTTCTTGTTGCCATTTTTAACAAGAAGGGTTTGTCGAGAGAACATAGCTATTAAGCAAACAATGGAGTCAGTTGGGTGCAAAGTTAATTTCTCTAGTTCACATGACTATATTACAGATATGGCAAGCTCAAAAGACATAGAACAGAAAATAATGGCCATGTCACTGAAGGAATCAACAAAGAAAAATGTAAATGAACTTAAACAGAAAGGTTCAAATGATATGTTTATCTATTTCCATTTCTGTGGACAGTGACCTCTCTGCAAATTTATTCTGGAAAAGTTGTGATAGTGTTTGCCCAATTCAGACTGGAGAAAGTTGTAAATGGCCTGATACAGTGTGTGCACAGCCGGGCAGTCAATTTACAGGATTGCGAGAAAACTATGATGCATTTGATCAGCTTTCGATATTGTTAATACATTTTTCTTTGTGAATTTTTAAAGTATTTTTTTTATTGTTTTTATTTGGCTTGTGTTTTGTTAATTTTTTTTTTAATGATGAATTTTGGATTTTGATTTTTAAGCTAATGCAATTGAATTTATTTTTTTCAGGTCGCATGAGAGTCAGTGATCAATTAATTTGTCAATTCTTTTGGGAATGAAAATCAAAGAAGAAATTTGATTTCAGAATTTTTATTTTCCTTATTCAAAAACATGATTTTTTTTTATTATTGAAAATAAATAAATTATATATATTATATATATATAAATGAAAATCTAACATGATTTTTTTTTAATTATTTAAAATCAAAACATGAATTTTTTATTGAAAATATTTGCACGATGTTAATGAAAAAAATGGCAAGAAAATAAATAAAATTCTAAAAGATTTTAAAGTCTAACAACTTTAAAAATGCAATCAAGAACTTTAAAAAAATGCAACTAAGCTTGATTTTATTTCCCTATTTTATCCTACTTGAAAGAATTTTTTTATTTTTATTTTTAAGTATATGGATGTTTCCAATGGAGCCATTTACAGATTAAACTTTCTAAAATGTTCATATCCAAATTTGCAAAATGTACTTGAATGTGTATGAGGACATGAGAAGTCATTTTAACCTTTAGATTTGCCACAAATATCTCTTGAAGAACGGGTGATTGTCGTGGCGCAATCGCGTTTCGACACCATTCCTCAATGCAGTCCTTGTGCTCCAAAGATTGTTTGATCTGCATTCTAGATCTTTCATCCATAAATGGTTAGTATTAAAAAAAAAAAATATTTTTTTTTATAAAAATGATATGCAGCGAAATGATTTATGCATCTACAAAAAAAAAAAAATCTAGATTCCTATGCACACTTCCCCAGCAACAGCGCCAAAATATTGAGGCAAATTAATTACCCTAGAAATTAACTTTCAATTTAAATCAACCTAACTACGAAACCAAATAACGACAAACCAAATTCTCCTATTCTATTTCAACAATCAACTCAAAATAAATTATAGTACAACTATAGTACAACATACGGAATTGAAATCTTAATCTTTAGATCTTGCAGGAATTAAAAAGCACACCACTCTTTCAGAAATGAAAGCAAAAACAATCATTCTTAACCTCTCACACAGGAAAAGATGTGAAAGAAAATAAAAACAAGTGCTCTTAACTTCTAGGTAGAAAACAAATAAAAACGATCACTCTTAACCTCTCACACTGGAAAAGATATGAAAGCAAATAAAAACAAATGCTCTTAACTTCTAGGTAGAAAGAAAATAAAGAAAATCACTCTTAACCTCTCACACAGGAAAAGAGATGAAAGAAGTAAATATTAATCTATGAAAGTAATAAATCTTAATCTGTGACAAACAATAAATCTCACACATTTTAGGCGGCCAATTAGCACAGCATGAGAGATGGCAAGTTGAGAGGCTCCAAATGCAAGCATAACCAAATCAAGGTGAACATCACTCATGAGCATGGTGCCAAATACAAATTCTATATTCAAAACATGATCATTTCCCCAACTTTACACATGCCTTTCAAAGGAGAAGGCTCTCCTATTTATACAAAAACATAAGAAGCTACCTCATTAATGGAGGTCCATTATTCTCTCCCTAGATCCCTAGAAAATCTCATAGAGTTACAACTCAAATAGGTAATGATGAGACACATATCCTCTTTGACCTTTATCGAAATCTTCTTCCATATCTTGAAGATAATTCGAAATTGAGCTTTGGAGGCCACATAAGGGTGCCTTGGAAGCTTCCAAATGACCTACACATGTCATGAAACTCAAGCCACTTTTAAGTATTAGCGAGTATATGTAATTTTTCTATGTTTTAACCATTTAATTCACTTACAATACTATAAATCATTAACTTTTGGAAAACACAAATGGAACCCATATAATTATGAAAAAGGAGGCTAATGTAAGATTATATGGCTATGGAGTTGTGACTTGTGAGTGAAATGGTGGTGATAAAGGTGAAAGTGGATGATATTTTGAATACATTTTGGAGACTCTACAAAGTGACTGAAGATAGGCTCTGGTTCTTATCTTCCAATATGCTAAGTTATTCCCATTGAAGATTGGTGGTCTGATCGATCCCATTCCTTTGTGATTGCTCATCTTGTAAGATCTCCCTTCAAGCGATCAAGCTTCTTCTGAAGGACCTCCTCTAGAATCAGTATTTTAACTTTCAAAAATATGATTTTCTTTTTCAAACAGTATACGTTATTTTACTGAAACCAACTTGCATATGTTCGCGACTATAAAGAGTTAAACCAGCGGATATGTAATAAACAACGAATTCATTGTCTTAAATCGGAGTGTGATGCATTAGCTAGTAAACAGATGCAGTAAGAACAGAATAAATCAACACACATAAGCAACACACATGAACACCAGGATTTTTTAGGTGGAAACCCAATGTGGGAAAAACCCACCACTGTTGTCGCCTCAGCCTTCATTCTTCTTATAATAAAAAGTGTTTGCGAATTTTGTACTTGTGCAGACTTTTCCAGTACGCAGGCATCTACCTACTGAAGGCTACAACCTTCACTCATTTTCCAGCTTCCACTGAAAGGGATATCTAACCCCCTAGATCTTGTATTGGCTAATATGTTTTCCAGTACGTAGGTGTCGGCCTACAGAATGCTACTACTTTCACTTTTCCTCCAGGGACCGTGTTTCATAAATTTTCAAACTAGATGATCCTGGTACACATAAACACATATGAAGGCCATGTTTCATCAAATTTTCATACTGGACCCATCAGAAAACATTGAAGCTCAAAATCAATCACCACTATAATAACTGCATCTACCAACATTCACTCAATCTGAACAGTCAGATCACGGTCACTAGAACTTAGAGTTGAACCCATAACACTGCATCAACAACCAGAACCAATTGAAACCTCAAAATTATATGTCATAATGTATATGCTACTTCAATGAAGCCAACCTGCATGTATACGCTACTTCCTTTAACCCAACCTACGTATACCTCTAAAAATATTGAATCATAAAAAATTTGAACCAAAAACTGTATCAACCAATAACATTCTGAAGATTTACTGTCAAATTATAGAGTTATAAACAGACAGTAGTAAAATAGCAGCACCGATCAGATAGATCAGTCATCTCTGAACAACAGACTTTTCTTTTACATACGCTACTTGGAAATATCGAACCAACGTGTATACATGCCTTCACCAAGTCGAACCAGCGTATATATCTGAAAATAATAACTTATAAATTTGCCACTATTCCAGACTTTAGACATACCCAGATCATAACATATAAAGGATAAAACATGCGTTAGCATTTAGATCTAGCCCATCCATTATCAGATCTTACAATGATAAGTCATTTTAGGCCTCATGATCCTCATCCAACATTGTATCCAATGGTGCAAAAGATATTTCATATCATATCATAACCATAGCCTTTACAACATAAAATATACTTCAAATAGATGTATTCATGTAAAACCCTTTTTCTTGCACACTTAGCCCTTTGATCTTCTCATCCTTATATAGTTTTAGCCGTTCTCAATACCTTGGACCAAAACAACACTTAGAACCTGTGGTATTCTTGGACAGGATCAAATAACCGTTACTCTGCTCAATATTGTGGTCTAATACCATGGTATTGACCCTAGGCATTCTTTAACCTTAATTTTCCATCCTATACGCGCTTTTCTTTCTGTGAAAGTGCGTGCATATTTATATGCTATTTTTGTTCTGTGAACCTGCTTGTATACGCTACTTGGACTAGGTGAACCCACGTATACAACTTAATAAAACTTAAGAAAAATCTTGTTCTTCAATTGCTTGATCTGTAATCCTTTGTCCCATCATCATGTTCATCTGTGCCATTACCTTGTTACCTCTGAATAGACCTATTACAATGAGGGTTTCCCTTTATCAACTATGAGTTGACTTGTGATTGGGTTGCCATCAAGGACAACACATGTATCATAATGCCAACAATAATAGAATGTAAGCTAGAGCCACCAAGCTATAAATGGAGTTGTGGTGTGTACATGGCACAAGTGTTTCAAGACAAATCAGAATCTAGTATTCAAACCATAATATGAAAGTGGTATGAAAGCACTAATAGAGTTTGGGGAAGTCGTTGCCTTCATCCCTGGAATATATTTGACTATAATTGTCTTGACTACTAGATTTTGTTCCTACTACAAGTCATTTGATCTAAATTTAACTATTGAGATGGTGAGTTGTGTTTCCCAACCACCAAGAACCAAATTCCCATTAACTTTTGAAGGACCAAAGAGTGCATAATTATGCATGCATCATAATAAGCCTTAGAGTGAATTTTTTTCATCAATAGCGTTGGACAAGGAAGATGGAGAAGAAATATTTCCATGTGCGGGAAAAAATGTTGCAGATCTCTTCCCTTAAAAAAAAAAATATGTATATTACTCAAACATAGAAAATAGGATAAAAAGATAGAGATGGATTTTCTCTATAGTTCAGTTTGTTCATATGGGAACTATGTTTTAACCCTAATTGTAAAAGTAAATTTATAGATCAGAAACCCAACTAGTAACCATCAAAAGTAGTGTTATTCTTATTCTCCGAAACATGGACCTCTTATTCTTGGAATACGGGTCATTATAAAATTTTCATTTTTTTGAATTCCCAGATTTAAAATGGAAACTACAAACATCCGTTTCAAATGGAAATAAGAAATAGTAAATACCAGTATTTCAAATGGAAGAAGAAAACACCAATCAAGAAACCCAGGGATGTCAAATAGATACAACAACCATACAACGCTCAAATTTCCTAGGAGAATGAAAAAAAATAAACAAAATAGATTGGAAGAATGGGAAGCATGGGATAATATGTTGTTCGGGAGATTGAGATTGATCCTTGTCAAAAATACTCCATAAATAATGTCACTATTCACGTCTGAATTTTAATCAACGCTACATGATATTTACATGACGAAGAATGTTAATGCTTTGAGGTTGTATGGATCAATTGATGCTACCTTAAAACATTAGAACAAAAAAAAAAAATTGCATCATTAGAACAAACCACTTGGAACATACAGAATGATGGCTTTTAGGATTGGCATGTGCTAGTTTATTGGATTTTCTACACATAAAATTCATTTTGCACTGCACGTTCCCTTGATTCTTTGTTACTAAATTTTACTGTCGATTGTGTTCTTTGGTTTAATCTAAATTACTGAATAAGAATGCTCTAGGTTGATAAAACTAAATTTTAAGAGGGGGAAATAGAGATGCCTACTTTTAGAATTAAATCTATAGTGATTTGTGTAATACTATAAAGGAATTCGAAATATGTAAATGAGCGAGTTAAAAAATCTGGTTGTTAATTGTGTTCATGCCAATATAAAATGTTTGGGATTCATACAACAAAGAAATTCATACCATGTTGGGGTGTGGAGGCATGATTTATGGTATTCCAATAAGAATGGATCAAGGAAATACTCTCGTCCAAGTATAGTTACAATATGTAAAGTATGGTCTACATTAAAAAGGAAGTATGATCTTACATCTCTCTTAATTTAACTATTAAGGATCGACATACAAATGTAGGGCTATTAATCATTCTAATTTATTTATACTTCTAGATATTAATGTGAGAAGCGAGTTGGCTAAGGAAAAATCCAAATTCCCAAAAGGCCTAATTTTATTTAGGTTATTACCTTCATACTTCAGGTCACCATTCTTCAAGAGATAATATCCAGCCAATTTTCTATTTCTACTTGGCATGTTACATTAATCCATGGTTTGTACAAGTTGTTGCTCATATGGCATCAGACACAGGTGCAGGATGAAAGCCTAAAAGAATTTTTGCCATGAGGGTGCTGCTTGAGCCTTACTTTCTTATCACTATTGTTGTTTCACGGGGTTTTCAGTTGTGAAATGTAAAAAAAAATCAAAATATGAGAATGCAAAAGGGGACATCACATACTAGAACAACATGAAACCTTTGATACTCTGTCATCATCAAAGAAGTTGGAATTTCCTTTTTAGGGTTAACAAAAGAGTCAAGCATGCATTTAGTATATCAGAATTGTCTCCAATGTTAATGTTATGTAGCTCATTATAAGGTATTGATGAGTCGAGTTTGTAAATTGAATTGCCAAAAGGCTTAATAGTTCCTCATCATAACATTTCGTAGCCCAACTCGATATGTGGTCAAGTCCAAAGCTTTCATATATATATATATATATATATGATTCAAAAATTGATAATTGTAATTAATCGATGTGACAATAGTAACTTCCTACCAAACTTATGTTCAACCCTTGAGCATTGATGGCATAAAAACCAGTATTGATTAGTTGTGCTGAATTTCTGCTACTGTTAAAAAAAAAAATCCATGGATAGCTTGAAAAGTGTTGGGGATTGGGGTATCTGCATAATTCAAAAGTGAGTGTGGGGCATGTTGGTAGGATTCTTTTTCTTGAATTCAACTTGGGCCAATTAGTTTATAGACAATTTTTCCAATGATTCTTTCCCAACCATTTTTTAAAATGAACAATCTTTAAATGGTTTCTGGTATCTTTTTTTTCTTTAAGTGTTATTGTGATGGTGATATCACGATTGAATGCGAATTTTCTTTATCATTGTCAAACCAATTTTTTTCCCTGTGCACATAAATAAGATACCTACACACCCTAATGTCATCATTTGTGGTTGTATATCATACCACTATGTGAAATTGTTTTACTAAAAGTGACATTTGGGTGTCTTTGTGGGACCGCCATGGCTCATATTGAACAACCCATTAGTTTTAACATCCCAACTATTTAGGTATTATCAACTGCTTTAGAACTATGAAACGAAACAATAATTCTAGTATGTATGAAAGGGATATGACACACATCACATCCATTACATTTCTCAAGCTGCCAAACCTATTTAGAAGAAGTAATATAAATTGTTATATCCAGGCTCCATAGTATGTATTTAAAAAAGGGATTTGGATAGTGTATTAGACTTTAGAACTGACGAGAGCTACTTGGGACAATGTGTAGATACATGGATTTTTGGTTTCCAGCGTTTCTTTCCCTGTTGATGTGTGTGCATGTAAAGTCATTTAAGGGTAGGATCCTTTCCAACATTGAAATTTTCGGTTCTCTTTTTTTATTAAAATCGTATTTCTTGAAATCGTCTTATGAGATATTGAAGGATTGTGCTGAGCTTAATAATTTCTTGAAATATTTTATTGAGCAAGAGAAGAGGTTCCCCAAAGCACAATGGCAGACTCCATGGGTGTCAACTATGGGCATATGGCAAACAATCTCCCTAAATTGTCCATGGTGGCAGGCGTTTCCATTGTTACAAGAACTCAGTGCTGAATTGCAATAAAATTTTCCATTTTTTTAAAAAAACTCATTGCAAATTATAGATAAAGTAAAAATCTCCAAATACAAATGGTTGCACATTGTACACAAATTTAGAAAAACAAATAGAAATATGTAATTGGGTGAAATTTGTTTCCTTGAACAAATGCATCCAGCTTGTTATTAACCTCAAGACATCTACAACCTGGAGGGATTTTCAATGCCAAATCTTCCATTATTTTTCTCACTTTTGAAACATCATCCCATCTACCCACTACAACATAGATCTTTGACATCAACACATAATTGTTTGCATTCTCAGGTTCCAATCCATAAATTTGTTTTGCAATATATTCTCCTACTTGTATATTGGAATGGATTCTAGATTCATTAAGCAAGGCACCCCACAAACAAGCATTAGGTTGAAGTTGGAATACCAATCTTCTCTCCAAGACACTAAGATTTCCAAGATCTATGAATATAAATTAATAGACAATAGATCATAAATGGCAGACATGAAGTTGCCTTTACTTTCAGAGAACAAATCTTGAAAATATTTCAGATGTAAATAGATTTGTGGATGACAATTTGAAGTTTGAAAAGGTAGGTAGAACAAGGTATTTTTCCTCTACACTTCTAGGTTTACTTCCTTTTTTCTAAGGAAATGCTCACATATGCCACTTATACATGTACTCAAATGAAACCTCACAACCAAAATAAGGCTTCTACAATCTTAAGCAAACAAGTATGATGAGCATATGACACAAAATTTTATTGTGAAGGTAGGGCTCTAATATTACAGGATTTTAGTAGTATATACATGCATACTATGAAAAATTAAATGGAATTCAGGAAGTTTTTAAGAATTTTATACACATCAAAGAAGCAAAATGATCTAGGTGGAGTATTGTGTAGGAAAATGGGAATTTGGAGCCACATATAGAAAATATAAGTAAGAAACTACCTATCATAGCCTCTATATGAGGTTTGGCTCCCAATGAGGGGGCATCACAACCAAGGGAGCCTTGTTTAATAGAAAATGGATCTAAAGATCCTAATGGATCGTCTAAAGGAGACATGCATGTTGTGGGCGCTTCAACTAGCTGAAACTGAACCCATCACATCTGTGGAACTGCATCTGAGGCTGGATCAACATATGTGATCATATGTGCATGTGGGGGGCTACCTGAAGGGATACCCCCTCATGAGATCCGGAAAATCTCACACACACCCAGGAATCACTAGAACAATCGTCTGGATCACCGAGTCGTTAAGTGTATGAATCTCAATCATGTGATAAGGAGTTGATGTCGAGCACATGAGAATCAACCAAGTCAAAGGGAAATAATGAGTCCCTTTGCTTGATCTGAGGCACAGTAAAAAGATGGAAGCTAGAACTAGGGCACACTTCCCTCTAGACTGCTCTTATGGAATAAATGTGCTGAGGTCGACAGAAGAAGGCCCACCAGAGTTAAGGCAATAAGGAATCCTTAATAAAGGCGCGAGGAAATAGAGTAGAGTGATTGATGGACTGACACCAGACCCTAATGATGGGAGGAAAGGAGATGGGTGGACAACGTACAACTTCCATTTTCAAAACATAATAATAAGGATGGTTTACTTGGCAGTGACTGACTCGATTTTAGAGGGAATGGTCAATGACTCAAACGGGGGTTTGGCAAAGACAGAGTAGTACAGTTGGAGGTAAAACATGGATAAAATGGGATGGATGTGACACGAAAACATATGAAAAATTTTAATGGGACTCAAAGGGACTCAGAATAGACTCCATAAGTACAAGGGTGACACATCTCGGATGCTCTAAACAAGGTGACTTGATGATGCACCCACATGGGTGAGACCCTATGGGGACCGTGAAAACATGAGTAAATGATGGTTACTCATGGTGAAAATCGACACATGAGTCAACCATTGAAAAGGTAAAGTGGTACTAGAGTACGAGTGTCTCAAATGAAGAAATTTGTCTTTAAGATATGGCAAAGTGAGACCTCATGGAAAAAATGGCTTCCCGGTGAAGTGACAAATTACCAAAAAAAAAAAGACCCATTATGTTACTCGGTGAGAGATTTCCAATAGTGCTGAAGGTTCATCAAAAGAAGCTACGGTTTGGTCGCAACAGGTGATGGAAAAATTGGGGATTTTCCTATAAAAGGGATTTTTGCCTCCAAATCCAATTCATTTGCATAGTGGGTTGTGGATAATTTGGAGAGGAGGAGAAGGCCCTAAATCTTGTGGAGATCATAGTGAACAAACCGACCGTCAGAATCAGGACCTACGAGTTGGAGGTAGGTGACCTAACCTTACTCATCATTTTTTCTGGATTATAATTTTAGATTAGGGCTTCAAATCGCTATGGAGGACCCCTGCTCATCCTCACGATCACATCACACTTTTGGGGGCCTGATTTGTGCTCTAGAGCATAGGAATGGGGCCCACAAGTGCATCCAGTACAATTTTGAGGGCAAAAATTGTGTTATGGGCTGAGAGGATGGCCAGGATTGGTGGTATGCTAGGAGTTGAAGCTAAGTATTGTACATGCATGCCTTTGACTCTGAACGAACAAAACATAATGGTATTTTGAAAGTATGGCACAACTGAAGGTATCATGGAGAGAACGAGACTTGGAGTCCCTTCGTGCTGAGATTAAGGGGAATCAAGTAGTGAGAGGGGTGTTGGCATGGTATGGTGTACTGAAGTTCTTAGAGAACCCTATGATGAGGATCGGTGAGCCCTTGTTATCGAGGATAGTGAGTTACTTGGACCCATATCGGGAGGCCTTCATAGTACAAGGGCACAGAATCTAGATCACAATCCAAGACGTATACTTTCTTATAGGACTTCCCCCCTTGGGGGTGGTAGGGTAGATACATCCAATGTTGCCTCATGGGAGGAATATATATGAGTTTTTTTATCGTCATTGTGTATTAAGGAGTCATGCAAAGGACACGACCATATAGATCAATGACTTGGAGAGGCTCGAGACACAAGAAATAATCGTAGCAGTGCTATGGATTTTTAGTAGCCATGCCTTCTGTTAGTGTCGGTCTTGAGCCCTCCATCAGTGATCAATAACTCTTTGCATATGCATTTATAGGTGTCTCATCAGTGTCAATTTTGCATCCCATTAGGCATGCCATAACACTGAATGAAGGAGCTGGTCTTTGTTCCCTTCTTGGCTTTGCTGGATCAGGTCATACTACAATGTAATTGAGTCATACTTGTTGTTATTTTTGTCTTGAGGTCCCAGGTCTTAGGTCTAGGGTTTTGAGTCAAAATCACTTCAAGGTCATGAGTCAAGGTCAGTGAGTGCCCAGCAAGCCAGAAGGAGGTATGTACATATGTTTCATTGTTATTTTCATCAGCTACAGATCATTTTATACCTTGGATTTAAAAACTCTGTTTTTAAGTCCAACGTCATGTCAAATTTGTAAAAATAAAGAAATTTTCATAAGTTCGCAAAAGTGCCGGCAACAATCCTGGTTCCTTTACCACAACCCATCAGACGGTCAACTTGCAAAAAGAACGGAGTCAAACGCATCAAAAGAGCTCATTTTAGGACAAAAAGACTCTAAACAGTGTTAAAAAGAAAAGCAAGTTGAAAACATTAGAAAGTGGGTTCTAAAGTTAAATTATTTTTTTTAAAATGACCCTATAAAAGCTAATTTCCCTCTTTAGTCACTCTTATTTTGCAATTGAAAGTGAAATTTCGTGCTAGAGGTAAAGAAGGCGATTTCGTGGCAATTTTCTGCAAATCCAGCGCTTGGGAAGATGCGCGACCATTCCTCAGGTGTGCGCGACCACTTGGGTGGTGCGCGAATTTTTGGTGAGTTTTTCGCTGTATAAAACTACACGGGCGCGACTATTACAGTGGTGCGCGACCATTCCAGGGTGGTGCGCGACCATTCTGGCTGCCTGCACAAAAACTCACCCAAACAGTTAAACTTCTCCAAATCCTCTCAAATTTGTCAAGGTATGTCTCCTCCACGTGGTTTGTGATGGTGTTATGATTGCAAAGGAGGATTATGGTTATAATTTCATGCAAGAAATCAATAGAAGATAGGTTGAATGATGGTTGTTTTGCAACCATATGTTATGACAGTTTGTTTGTTTTTCAAGGCAATTTTTCCTTATGTCCCTCCTTTCATTTTCCCATGTTAATCACATATGTTAATATGTCATATTTATTGATCTCATTTGCAAATTAACTATACAAACCCTACCCCTAAATCCTATCAAACCCTAGTTCTTTCTAACCATACAAATCCTACCTTTTCCCCATGCTACATGCTCAAACCCTACACTATTACACACAGCAAATTATATATGTAAATTGCACAGCAAAAGAATGAAAACAAATATAGTAAAAAGAAAAGAAAATGATGACAAGGCATGCTTATAATCACACAAAAAAAGAGTAAAAAATATAACTTGCATAGCCTTATAAAAAACAAAAGAAAAATGTCATCTTGCTGTAAATATCAAAGGTTAGAAGCTGTGTAAAATCATGACAAAGTTTATCAAATGTACCAGCTGCTAGCTATCAAAAAGGAGCAGTTTTGCTGTGCTAGGGTTTGTCAATTAACATGGTATCATCTCCCTTTCTCTAGACTCTGTTTTCCTACCTATTCCCCTCATGAAAAACCTAATTCAATTGCCTATCCCATCTTCAAACTCCCTATGCAATTGAATCTCCTTCCTTATTGTCAAAACATGCAATGAAACCCTAATTCACTCATGACAAATGCAATTATGAAGCTGCCAGCACTATTGAAAGACTGCTGTTGTGAAAATTGGTTGGCAGACTTTGTTAATAGGTTT
>APFE031025733.1:0-18107 GCA_000404065.3 Pinus taeda
TTTTATAAATTACTAATAGTAATTTTTAAGCTCCAGTTTTATAATAACCCATGGTATTGACCCATGGTAATACCAAGATCTTACAAGATTTTATAATGGAGTAAAATATTCGCCATGCTGGTGAAAGATTCGCCAAAAAATTATGTATACATATTATATTATTGATAAAATCGCCTTCCATTTTTCCTATATACCATGGAGATTTGCCCATTTATTATACATATAAATTTAGGGGGGTTCTTAAAATTTTCCCTAGATCAGGGTATCATCAAGTAAGGATTAAAGAGGAGGATATAGCTAAAACAACTTTTAGAACACGATATGGCCATTGTGAATTTGTGGTGTTACCCTTTGGGTTAATCAACGCTCCCACAACTTTTATGTGTCTAATGAACAATGTATTTCACCAATATTTGGATAAGTTCGTGCTGATTTTCATTGACGATATATTAATTTATTCTCGGACGATGGAGGAGCATCAGGAGCACCTCAGATTAGTATTACAAACCCTCCGAGAACATCAACCATACGCTAAATTTAGAAAATTTGAATTTTACAAAGAACAAATACAATATTTGGGGCATATAATTTCTAAGGAAGGGATAGCAGTGGATCCAGAAAAGATAAGGACTATAATGGAATGGTTGGTGCTTAAGGATGTGGCGGATATCTGATCTTTTATGGGTTTAGCAGGCTATTACAGATGGTTTGTGGAGGGATTTTCGCAGGTACCTTATCCCATTACTTTCTTACAGAAAAAGGGAAGGGCCTTTAGGTGGACCACAGAATGTCAAAAAGTTTCGAGCAACTTAAATACCTGCTCACCACAACACCCATTTTAAGCATAGCTGATCCCATCAAAGATTATGTGGTGTGCATGGACACAAGTAAAGAAGGGGTAGTTGGTGTGTTGATGTAGGAAGGAAAGGTGATAGCCTACGAATCAAGAAAATTAAAGGAGCATGAGCAGAAATATTCTGCTTACGATTTAGATTTGGCAGCTGTGATTCATGCCCTGAAAATGTGGCGCCATTACCCTATGGGGAGATTTTTTTTTGTTATTGACAAATCACCACAATCTGACCAATTATTTTAGCCAACCCACTCTAAACGCAGGGCAAGCACGGTGGGTGGATTTCCTAAGCGGTTTTGATTTTGAGATCAACCATCTAAAAGGGAAGGAGAATCAGGTGGCAAATGCTTTGAGTCAGAAATTGCAATGTCTATATGAAATTTCTTGCAGTGAAGGGAAAAGCCCCTTTGGGGAAATAATTAAAATGGTAGCCCAACAAGATGCTTGTTATCAGCAAATAAAACAGCAAGTGCACCAACCAACCAGCCAAGAAAAACAACTGGATTATCCCTTGGATGATGCTGGAATGTTGTATTATAAAGGAAGGTTGTACATGCCCAATCAACAAAGCATTAAAAATCTGATATTGGATGAGTATCATAAGAGCCATTACACTGGACACCCAGGATATCAAAGATGATTATGGCACTTCGAAAAGAATATTATTGGCTGGGAATGAAAAAGGATGTGACTGATTATTTGGCACAATGTCTAGAATGTCAGCAACTTAAAGTAGAACACCAACATCCTGCGGGATTATTACAACTTCTACACATACCAGAATGGAAATGGGAAACCATTACTATGGAATTTATAACAGGGTTGCCGAGGTCAAAGAAAAATAATGACTCCATCATGGTGGTGGTGGATAAGCTGAGCAAGTCATCTCATTTTATACTGGTGCAATCTACCTATAGAGCTGTGCAGATCACCCATGTGTTCATGCAAAATATATTTAAGCTGCATGGGTTACCAAAGACAATAATTTCAGACCGTGATGTAAAATTTACATTGGCCTTCTGGAAAACATTGTTTGAAGAGTTGGGAACTTACCTGAAATTTAGTATAGCTTATCACCCTCAAACTGAAGGGAAAACAGATCGAGTGAACTAGGTGGTGGAAGATATGTTAAGAGCATATGTGATGCAGCAACCAACCAAGTGGGAGGACTATCTACACTTGGTTGAGTTTACGTACAATAATGGCCACCACACGTCATTGCTAATGAGCCCTTTTGAAGTATTGTACGGGCGGAAGTGCCACACCCCCTCGAGCTGGAGTGGACCGAACGACAGACTGATGTTAGGTTCTGAAATGCTCAAGGAAATGGAGGAATTGGTTAAAAGGGTACGATCTAATTTGAAGGAAGCTCAGGATAGGTAAAAGAATTTTGTTGACCAAAATTGGAGATTTAAGGAATATTAGGTCGGTGATCATGTGTATGTTAGAATTCGAGCAAAGAAGAGCACATTACAGTGGAGCGGGTGTGCTAAGTTGGTACCTCGATACAATGGACCATTTTAGATCTTAGCAATAATTGGGCCATTAGCTTACCAGCTCGCTCTACCAAGTCACATACGAGTCCACAATGTCTTTCATGTATCCATGTTAAAGAAATATGTTTATGATCCTAAAGATGTGATTAAATGGCAGAATATTCAGGTGAGAATTATCTCCAATAGGTCAGTCTGAACGTTTTTCTTTTAAAGGAAAATTGGCATAGGATGTTTCGTGTTGCAGGTAGAACCGGAAGGAGAAATCCGGGTCGAACTGCTGAGCATCCTCAACCAGAGAGAAGTAACACTGCGGAAGCGGGATATTACCCAAGTTAAAGTGCAGTGGCAACACTTTGGGCCCGATGAGTCCACTTGGGAAGATGAAGAATTTATGAAAAGGGCTTATCCAAGGTTGTTTATAGTTGAAAGACATTGGAACGATGTCCAATCTTAGGGGGGGAAGATGTGATGCCCCAGGATAAAAATGTAAATATTTAATTTGCTATGGTAAATGTAAATTGAAGTTTTTTTTTTTATCTATTTAAAAATTTAAATGTAGTTTGTTTTCATGATGAGATAAAGAAAGATTTTTCCTTAAGAGAAAAAGTCCTCAAGGAGGAAGTGATCCTCTTGAGGTGGAAAGACAGTTGCTGTGAAAGCAACCCTAACTACCCCCCCTAACTAGAAAAGTTTCCAAAGAAAAGGAGGGGAGGAGGGAAACATTTGCGCTGTTGGGATAGGCAGAAAAGAAAGAAAAGAAAAGTGGCTAAGTCTGGTGATGACCAGATAACCTTGCATGCGCCACGAGCACTTGCGGAAGACTGCGGTCTAGCAAGAGGCAAGGTGGGAGATTCTAGTCCTGAAGGATGAATCTCATGGTTGGGTGGATTGAAAGACAGCAGACCCTATTTCGGGTGACTGTCAGGGACAAATTTTCAATCAAAGAACACCAGGTACGTATGAAACCCCTGTGTAGCAACTATTGAGAACCTGTATAATGTTATTCTTTTTTTCTCTATTTTCTTTTGTATTCTGAACAGGGAGTGGAAGAGAATTTTCTTACAGGGTATTGCGATGGAAAGCTGAGTGCGGGTATGGTTGTCCCCAAGAAAACTTTGTCCGAGGCTAGTGTTTAGTAGCTTGTGAAGAGGGTTTGGATATTGCTTTTGTTTTTAAGAAAAAAAGCAAGGAAGAAAACCCACAGGCTCGTCATAAAATTCAGAGTCATCAAAAGACTGTTACTATAGCCAACAAAATACATTCCATTAATAGCAGAAAGAGTTCTTTCTTCATTTCCTTTACATGCTAGTTACAAAGAAATGCAGAAATGCATGACATTTAATGCAGAAAGTATGAAATTTCAAATTGAGAAAACCCCTGAAGCATCCACAGGATGAAAATAAACATTTGACTTTACAGAAACTCTACATAGTATATTCGCAACCACGAGGGTAAAGCGTGCAATGAAACCCATAAGACAGCAAGGTGACCACCCAAATATACATGCTAACGACAACAAAACAATCTTGCGAACCTCGACTCATACATGAGCGAGTAAAGCTAAGAGAATGTATAAAAGAGTAAACTCGGCTCTGAATGCAAATTTAAGAGCTAGTCCTGTAAGTTTACGAGCAAGAATCTCGTAACATGAAGAGCCGAACACATAACCACGGTTAAACTAAAACCCATACCCTATGAAGCATAACCCCTTGTCATTATGTGGTGAGAATTATACCATACATTCATACATGATGAAATGTTGGGCACATTATGAAATACATTATGAAACGAAAAACCCTGCTGACAAACCGAGGGATGCTTAGAATCACATTACATATAAAATAGTTATAAAGTACTCTTCCATAGACTTGAAAATATCATAATTTAACAGCTCAGAAACCCTGACGAGGGTTCATACATTAATATTATCAAGGATTATGGTGAGACGCTATAAGGAAAGCACCCATCCCTTGTCCACAGAACTTAGGTCGTAAAGACCAAACCAACCATTCAAAACTTTTACATATATAAACATAAAGTTTGATGAACTGGAGCATTTAAATAAACATAATGTGCTTGGCCAACCTCTAAAGCATAGTGTGCATGGCTAGTCTCGAGAACTGTAGGAAGCCATCAAAATGTACCAAGGAAAATTAACCCGAAACAATATTATTTAACAGTGAATCACACAACAAAGGTATAAGAGAGCTCGAGGCTCATAAAAATGTAGTCGACTGTTCAAACCTTTTCTGAGGGCTAAATTTCCCCAACCATACTAGAGTCGCGCAAGCCTGCCAGGCCAACATTGGCCAACCCTCTGTGCATTTGGAAAATAAATCATCCATAAGGTCTGGGCCAGAGGGCCATCACAATTCAAAAAAAATAATAGAAACCATTCTTTCCATGCTATGAAGCCCTTCACTACTCGCAGTAATATGATCAGGTAATAAAGAAAATTGTGGGAAACCATGGATATATACCAGTCAGTCGAGCTCTGAATGGAGGTGACCCAAAAGATTAGCAGCTACTCCTGCGCCCTTGCATGACTTGTTGGAGAAGAATGATAACCCTCATCCATAGAAAACAGAGACAAGCTGAGGCATGTTAGGAACTCGGCCGAACAGGAGTCAAGAAAAACAAACACTTCTAGTAGACAACATAGTGAAAGATTAGCTCAAGGTAGCCACCGTTTATAAATGAACTAGTCCAAGCTGATTCGGAGCCTAGCTACGCTTCAGGGCCATAGCCATTCGTCATCCCAACAAATTTCTGTGAGTGTTCGGCACCAAGTAGGAGAGGGAAGCTGTAGAAAGACTAAGAACAATGCCTTTGGCAAACCACAATGGCACGACTAACTGAGTGGTGTATCGAACAAGCCTCACCTTGGATGGGCTTCCATGGCTCAACACCGTTGATCTAGGGAGGAGCCTGGGGGTGCGGTAGTAGAAGGTGCAATGACCACACCTTCATCACATGATCAAGCTGGCAGGAGTTAATGCCATAGCTAGGTGTAAAGAGCAACGATAACAGCCTTAAAATCTGACAGATAACTCTCTGTCCTTTGTGGAATATTTCCCTATGCACACATAAATGACTAAAGCTTTTAGCCAAAGCCAATCCTAATTGGGAGCTTGCGCGAAATAGAATTAACGTTGAAAAAGTTGTGTTCCGAATGCATGCATGGGTGGGTAGAATATGTTTGTGTTTAAAAGAAAATTTAATTGCACGTAGGATAACCTGTGGGGTCATTACAAGTGGTATCAGAGCCAAGTTTCAAAAAACTGTGGCCTCTGGGAATTAGTGTCGATATACAGGTTTAATATAATCTATTTCCATCTCTATTGAGTAGTTAGAATTTTTTTTTGATGCATGACTATTCACCTATTATTTTATGTTTAAGTACAGGAGAGAGATTGACGATATGAGGAGAGCACGTAGTGCGTCACACAAATGTGTGGTGGGACAGGGACCTGCAGAGAACAACCCCGAATTATGGGTACCTCTTGGAGAGGAGGCTCGCAATACAAACCTTGCAATTTTGGAGACAGTACAAGAATTGCTAAATGAAATGGCCCGATTGAGAGAGGATAACGCAAGGTTAACAATGGAGTAGGAGAGAATTATAAAGAGCCTATCTGACAAGAAAAATTAGCAACCACAGAATCCCAGTGCTGAGTAACAAAGGATTTCAAGGGAACAAAATCCAAATACAGAACTCGAAGAATCAGAAGGAAGAGAGGAGGAACACTTTGATAATGCATCTCAATAGCAGACATAAAAAATACAACGAATAGAGCTGCAAGGGGAATTCCGTAAGATGAAACTGCCACATTTTGATGGAGAATAGGAGGAGGTAGTTGAAGCATGGTTGATCAATATGAACAAATATTTCCAGCTGTATGAATATGATTACAATCTTAAGGCAAGATTGGCCATCTTCCAATTGCAGGGGAAAGCCACCTTGTGTTGCGAAGAGGTTAAGATGGTAAAAGGAGTGAGTGAACAGACTATCACTTGGGAAAAATTTCAAAAATACTTTAAAGAAAGATACTTTACCAAACGCTTCTATGATGAAAAGGCAAGAGAGTTCCATCACCTGTGATTGGGACAACAAACTATGGATGAGTTCATCACTCGTTTTACTTCATTACTAGGTTATGTGCCTTATATTCGGGAAGAAAAAGCTAATGTACAAAGGTTTGTGAGTAGTTTACCCTTGATTATGAGAGAAAGAATCGAATTTGACAACCCAAATACGATGGATGAGGTTATACGCAAAGCCCAAATTTGTTACTAGCAAAGCAAATAGAAAGGAGAAATCCTGGGTAAGAGATGGGTCGATAAGAAAAGAGGCAAGCTGGCTGGAAGTGGTAAAGGTAACCGTGGAAGTGGTACTAAAGGATTTGCCAAGGGACAAAAGAACAGGAGCATACAGAAAAGATCACTCCAATTAAAGACCCCCACTGAGTCTAGAACCAATGAATAATCCGGGAAAATAGAGAACGAAGGGGCAGTAAGGCCTCCTATGCAATGTTGGGGCTACGATGGACCCCATTATGTTAAAAAATGCCCTCAGCGGAAAGGAACTGAGCAAGTTTCCCAATTCTATTAAGCCTCTACGGTTGGCGATGTAGGATGGAGTCTACCGAAGATTAATGCTACTTTGCAGGATAGTCAAGCAGATTACCAGCCGACCATGGTGGAATTTGAAGGTTAACTCTTAGACACTACTGTAACTATTTTAATTGACCCTGGTGCAACATTAAGTTATATTATTCCTAGAATTGTGGAGCTCTGTAAGTTGCAACCTGTTAAATTTAAGGACCCTTGGTTGTTTTTGTTGGCAACAGGGAAAAAAAGACAGGTAAATGCTAAGATTAAAAATTTCCCCCTAAAAATATTAGGACAATTAGTTACAAGATATTTTTATGTTCTTCCTGTTGGTTCATACGATGTATTAATTGGTATGGACTGGTTGGAGAAACACTGGTCCATAATTAATTATAAAACCAAGACAACCAGAATTGACATAATTAAAAATGCCATTACAAGAGCTGTTGGACAAACACTATATCCGCCCTAGTGTATCACCCTAGGGATCTCTGGTGTTGTTCGTTAAGAAGAAAGACGGGACCCTTCGCATGTGTATAGATTATCGTCAACTAAAAAAATTGACGATAAAAAACAAATATCCTCTGCCCCGTATCGATGAACTATTTGATCAGGTAAAGGGAGCAACAGGTTTCTCAAAGATTGACTTGCGATCAGGGTATCATCAAGTAAGGATTAAAGAGGAGGATATAGCTAAAACAACTTTTAGAACACGATATGGCCTTTATGAATTTGTGGTGTTACCCTTTGGGTTAACCAACACCCCCGCAACTTTGATGTGTCTAATGAACAACGTATTTCTCCAATATTTGGATAAGTTCGTGCTGATTTTCATTGACGATATATTGATTTATTCTCGGACTATGGAGGAGCATCAGGAGCACCTCATATTAGTATTTCAAACCCTCCGAGAACATCAACTATACGTAAATTTAGCAAATGTGAATTTTACAAAGAACAAATACAATATTTGGGGCATATAATTTCTAAGGAAGGGATCACAGTTGATCCCAAAAAGATAAGGACTATAACGGAATGGCTGGTGCCTAACGATGTGGTGGATATCTGATCCTTTATGGGTTTAGTAGGCTATTACTGATGGTTTGTGGAAGGATTTTCGTGGGCAACTTATCCCATTACTTCCTTCTAGAAAAAGGGAAGGGCCTTTATGTGGACCCTTGGATGTCAAAAAAGTTTCGAGCAACTTAAATACCTGCTCACCACAACACCCATTTTAAGCATAGCTGATCCCAACAAATATTATGTGGTGTGCACGGATGTAAGTAAAGAAGGGGTAGACGGTGTGTTGATGTAGGAAGGAAAGGTGATAACCTATGAATCAAGAAAATTAAAGGAGCGTGAACAGAAATATTCTGCTTATGATTTAGAGTTGGCAGTTGTGATTCACGCCCTAAAAATGTGGCGCCATTACCTTATGGGGAGAAAATTTTTGTTATTGACAGATCACCACAGTATGACCAATTATTTTAGCCAGCCCACTCTAAACGCAAGGCAAGAAAGGTGGGTGGATTTCCTAAGCAATTTTGATTTTGAGATCAAGCACCTAAAAGGGAAGGAGAATCGGGTGGCAGACGCTTTGAGTCAGAAATCGCAATGTCTATATGAAATTTCTTGCAGTGAAGGGAAAATCCCCTTTGGGAAATAATTAAAAACATAGCCCAACAAGATGCTGGTTATCAACGAATAAAACAGCAAGTGCAACAACCAACTAGCCAAAAGGACCATTGGATTATGCCTTGGATGATGCTGGAATGTTGTATTATAAAGGAAGGTTGTATGCGCCCAATCAGCACAGCATTAAAAATCTAATATTGGATGAGTATCATAAGAGCCATTACGTTGGACACCCAAGATATCAAAGATGATTATGGCAATTCAAAAAGAATATTATTGGCTCAGAATGAAAAAGGATGTGACTGATTATTTGGCACGATGTCTAGAATGTCAGCAAATTAAAGTAGAACACCAACATCTTGCGGGTTTATTACAACCGCTACCCATACCAGAATGGAATTGGGAAACCATTACTATGGACTTTATAACAAGGTTGCCTAAGTCAAAGAAAACTAATGACTCCATCATGATGGTGGTGGATAAGCTAAGCAAGTCAGCGCATTTTATACCGGTGCAATCTACCGATAGAGCTGTGCAGATCACTCATGTGTTCATGGAAAATATATTTAAGCTGCATGGGTTACCAAAGACAATAATTTCAGACTGTGATGTAAAATCTACATCGGTATTTTGGAAAACAATGTTTTAAGAGTTGGGAACTCAGCTGAACTTTAGTACGGCTTATCACCCTCAAACTGACGAGCAAACAGAACGAGTGAAGCAGGTGGTGGAACATATGTTAAGAGCATATGTGATGCAACGACCAACCAAGTGGGAGGACTATCTACACTTGGTTGAGTTTTCATACAATAATGGCTACCACACATCATTGCTAATGTGCCATTTTGAAGTATTGTATAGGCGGAAGTGTCACACCCCCTCAAGCTTCAGTGGACCAGAAGACAGACTCTTGTTGGGTCCTGAAATGATCAAGGAAATGGAGGAACTGGTTAAAAGGGTATGATCTAATTTGAAGGCAGCTCACGATAGGCAAAAGAATTTTTCTAACCAAAAAAGGAGATTTAAGGAATATCAGGTCGGTGATCATGTGTATGTCACAACCCGAGAAAAGAAGAGCACATTACAGTGGAGCGGGTGCATTAAGTTGGCACCCCAATACTGTGGACCATTTCATATCTTAGCAAGAATTGGGCTAGTAGCTTGCTAGCACGATCTGCCAAGTCACATACGATTCCACAATGTCTTTCATGTCTTCATGTTAAAGAAATATGTTTATGATCCTAAACATGTGATTAAATGGCAGAATATACAGGTGAGAATTATCTCTGATAGGTCAGTCTGAATGTTTTTCTTTTAAAGGAAAATTGACATAGGATGTTGCTTGTTGCAGGTAGAACCGAAAGGAGAAATCCAGGTTGAACTGCTGAGTACCCTCAACTGGAGAGAAGTAACGCTACAGAAGTGGGATATTACCCAAGTTAAAGTGCAGTGGCAACACTTTGGGCCTGATGAGGCCACTTGGGAAGATAAATAATTTATGAAAAGGGCTTATCTAGGGTTGTTTATATCTGAAAGACATCGGGACGATGTCCAATCTCAGGGGGGAAAGATGTGATGCCCCGGGATAAAAATGTAAATATTTAATTTGTTGTGGTAAATGTAAACTAAACCTGTTATTTTCATCTATTTAAAAAATTAAATGTAATTTGATTTCATGATGAGATAAAGAAATGTTTTTCCTTAAGAGAAAGAATCCTCAAGGAGGAAGTGGTTCTCTTGCGGTGGAAAGACAGTTGCTGTGAAAGCAACCCTAACTACATCTGCTAATTGGAAAAGTTTCCAGTGAAAAGGAGGCGAGGAGGGAAAATCTGTGTTGTTGGGACAGGTAAAAAAGAAAGAAAAGAAAAGTGGCTAAGTCTAGTGATCATGAGATAGCCCTATTCGCAGGACAAGCACTTGCAGTAGATTGCGGTCTAGCAAGAGGAAAGGGGGGAGATTTTGGTCCTGAAGGGCGAATCTCATGATCGGGTGGATTGAAAGACAACAGACCTTGTTTCGGGTGACTCTCAAGGACAACTTTTCAATCGAAGAACACCAGGTATGTACGAAACCCCTATGTAGACACTGTTTAGAAGCTGTATAATGTTATTTTTTTTTTCTCTATTTTCTTTTGTATTTTGAACAGGGAGTGGAAGAGAATTTTCTTACAGGGTATCGGGATGGAAAGCTGAGTGAGGGTATGGTTGTCCTCAAGAAAACTTTGTCCGAGGCTAGTGTTTAGTAGCTTGTGAAGAGGGTTTGGATCTTTCTTTCGTTTTTAAAAGAAAAAGAAAGGAAGAAAACCCACAGGCTCGTCATAAAATTCAGAGTCATCAAAAGACTGTTACTATAGCCAACAAAATAGATTCCATTAACAATAGAAGGAGTTCTTTCTTTATTTCCTTTACATGCTAGTAACAAAGAAATGCAGAAAAGTATGACATTTAATGCAGAAAGTATGAAATTTATAATTGAGAAAACCACTGAAGCATCCACAGGATGAAAATAAACATTTGACTTTACAGAAACTTTGCATAGTATAGTCGCAACCACGAGGGTATGCGGACTTCGTGGCTAGAGTTTAGCAGCTCTCCCGAGCATGCAATGAAACCCATAAGACAACAAGGTGACCACCCAAATATACATGCTAACAACAACAAAACAATCTTGCGAGCCTCGACTCATACAGGAGCAAGTAAAGCTAAGAGAATGTATAAAAGAGTAAACTCGGCTCTGAATGTAAATTTAGGAGCTAATCCTGTATGTTTATGAGCAAGAATTTTGTAATGTAAAGATCCCAACACATAACCACTGTTAAACTAAAACCCAAACCCTGTGAAGCATAAACCCTTGTCATTATGCGGTGAGCATTATGCCATACATTCATACATGATGAAATGTTGTGCACAAAGAAATACATTATGGAATACATTATGAAACGAAAAACCCTGCTGACAAACCGAGGGATGCTTAGAATCACATTACATATAAAACAGTTATAAAGTGCTCTTCCACAGACTTGAAAATATCATAATTTAACAGCTCAGAAACCTTGACGAGGGTTCATACATTAAGGTTATCAAGGATTATGGTGAGATGCTGTAAGGAAACTGCTCATCCCTTGTGCATAGAACTCAAGCCGTAAAGACCAAACCAACCATTCAAAACTGGTACATATATAAACATAAATTTGCATGAACTAGAGCATTTAAATAAACATAATGTGCTTGGCCAACCTGTAAAGCATAGCGTGCATGGATAGTCTCAAGAACTATAGGAAGCCATCAAAATGCACTAAGGAAAATAAACTCGAAACAATATTATTTAACAGCGAATCACACAGCAAAGTACAAGAGAGCTTGAGGCTCATAGAAATGTAGTCAACTATTCAAACCCTTTGTGAGGGGTAAATTTCCCAAACCATACCAGAGTTGGGCAAGCCTGCCAGGCCAACATCGGTGAACCCTCTATGCATTTGGCAAATAAAGCATCCATGAGGGCTGGGCCAGAGGGCCATCACAATTCAAAAAAAATAATAGAAACCATTCTTTACACGCTATGAACACCTTCACTACTTGTAGTAAGACGATCAGGTAATAAAGAAAATTGCGGGAAACCATCGACACATACCGGTCAGTCGAGCTCTAAACGGATGTGACCTAAAAGCTGAGCAGCTACTCCTGCGCCCTTGCATGACTTGCTGGAGAAGAATGAGAACCCACGTCCATAGCAAACAGAGATAAGCCGAGGCATGTTAGGAACTTGGCCGAACAAGAGTCAAGAAAAACAAACACTTCTAGCAGACAAAATAGTGAAACATTACCTCAAGGCAACCACCGTTTAGAAATGAACTAGTCCAAGCTGATTCGGAGCCTCACTACGCTTTAGGGCCATAGCCATTCGTCATCCCAACAAAGTTCCGTGAGTGTTCAACAGAAGGTAGGAGAGGGAAGCTGTAGCAAGACCGAGAACAATGTCTTTGGCAAACCACAATGGCACGACTAACTGAGTGGTGTATCAAATAAGCCTCCCCTCAGATGGCCTTCCATGGCTCAACACCGTCGACCTAGGGAGGAGCCCGAGGGCGCAGTAGTAGAAGGTGCAATGACCACACCCTCATCACGTGATCGAGCCAGCGGGAGTTAATGCCATAGCCAAGTGTAAAGAGCAGCGGTAACAACATTAAATCTGACAGATAACTCTCTATCCTCTGTGGAATATTCCCCAATGCACACATAAATGACTAAATATTTTTACCCGAAGCCAATCCTAATTTGGAGCCTGCGCGATATAGAATTAATGTTGAATAAGTTGCATTCTGAATGCATGCATTGGCGGGTAGAGTATGTTTGTGGTTAAAAAAAATTTAATTACATGTAGGGTAATCTGTGAGGTTATTACATGACACCATATTGTTCTTTCTCCCCAGATGAACCATTATCCCGTAAATGATTCAAAGATGAATAATTAGAGTGTCGTTTGGCATGCATTCCAATTGAATATTAAATGTGTTTTTTTATATTTTTTTGGTGTTTATAAATTGAATATTTTATAATGCAGTGTAGTTTTTTATTAATTATTTTAATATTTATTTAATATTGTTTTAATTTCCTTATATTTTATTGAATAATGATTATTTTAATTTTCAATCAATTTTTTTTCTTAATGAAAAAACTATTTGTGAAAATTATTTAATGGAAAATTATTTTCAATATATTTTTTCTTAGTCAATGATATAAAATCTATGTTATTAATATTTTTACCTTATTTATTTAATCTAAATATCTTAAATGTTTTTTAAATTAAAAATATATTTCTTTCTTTGTTTCATTATTATTCTTATTTTTATTTTTTTAATAAAAGAAAAAATATCAATCTAAATAATATACAAGTTAAGAATATGATTATTTTATATAGATGAGGAATGAGCTTATTATAAAATTTTGTGAACCAACTTTTCGGACTGCCAAATAAGTCTATCATAGAAAAAATGTTTCAATAAATATTCTTCACATCTTAATGATGTATCATAAACTATATTTAAAGTATATATAAATCGTTAGGGAAAGAAATTAAATAGAACCTTATCCCATAATTTTAAAAATCTAACTATAAGAATTTTCATTATTTATCCTTCCCTAACCGTGGAGGAAAATCAGAATAATGAAAAAAAAACACTGATGATTAGATTTTTTTAATTATCGATACAAGGGGGGTGAGATCCTAACCATCCATATACTTTTAGAAGTGTGCAATGCTGATTCCAATATAAAACCCCTATCGGAGAATTAATGTAAAGTGAAATGAGCCTGATGAACGTAATTAGGTTTTTCAGTTTGACAGCAAACCGCCATCGAAAGTAATGGACCGTGCGCTTTGTCCAAGACCGTCGCACCTTAATGAGGAAGGAGATAATTGCACGAAGCACATTAAACGTAACAACAGAAGCGTTTCTCGTATCAGTGAATGATTTTTTATCATTGTGGTATCGTTTCGAATCTGTAAAGTACATTCTGGTCACATGGCCCTGTTCACTACCTAACGATCTACTGCATGTTTGACAAGGTAGAAGCCACGTGCTGCATCTATATTAGTATTGTTTCTGTTTCCAGCTGAGGATATTCTGGGTTGTGCTGTTACAAAATAACTGAGGAGATTGTCAGGTGTGGAGTTACAGAAGAAGAATATCCAAAATGGTGAGATCTCTGTGCTGCTCAAAAGGTCTCAAGCGGGGGACGTGGAACGCCGAGGAGGACATGATTCTGTATCAATACATTCGCATTCATGGCGCTGGCGGGTGGAAAACACTCCCTCAGAAAGCAGGTGAATCTCAACCAGTCTGTAGTAGTAAAGTAGATATGTAGTGATAGGCTAAAGAAGCCGAGCGAATTTCTTTTGCAGGACTGAAGCGGTGTGGAAAGAGCTGTCGATCACGTTGGTTGAACTATCTTAGACCTGACATTAAACGCGGAAATATGTCATCCGACGAGGAGGAGCTCATTATTTTGATGCATCGGCTTCTTGGTAATAGGTATGTTATATGGCGATTCTTATTTTGATTGCAAATCTCTTGTATCCAATAAATTTCGGGGTATCCAACGGTTATGGAATATGGAAGTTATGGAAGAATTTAATGGTTGAATGTCAGCATTAGTAACCTGATAAAAAAAAATGAAAAATAATATGGAATATATATTGCTTTTTTTCAATATTCAAAATAATTGAATAGATTACTCAGAAAACCTTAACAATAAATGACCCGGGTGAAATCCCGCTAAACTGAAATAAATCTCATAGAGTATTAAATAATTATATAGAAAATTAAATTCAATGTAGATTGATTCCTGCCATCCATTCCACAGAAACTTTGTTCTATTCACAGTAAACAATGTCTCCTCCAATAGCAATATGTTCCTCCAACAACATTTAATGGCTGCAATTTCCAATGGGTAGTACACGCTCAATAAGGAACACAACTGTGCACAATAGATCCAAAGAAGGACAAAAGCAGAAAATGGCTACATGAGTGATCCTAACAGCAAAGGAGAGCATTTATTGGCGTCTGTCATCCAGGGCTTAAATTCGAAATAAAAATACATGGATAAACTTAAAAATAAAACATCAATATGTTCAGCATCCATGTCTGTTTCATCCCCAGATGTTTCCCGAGCCCAATTCCCAAGCCCAATGCGAGAAAATGCAGGTTGGGCTCTTGGAACAATTCAAATTATTTTCATAATAAGTTCTACCAAGAAGGTCTATGGGTTGAGCCCATATATCCCTCTATCTTGATAATAAAGAATTCACAAGACACCTTCACTTTGGTCCTCCTTGACTGTCTTCCTTTTTCCATATTCCATATCGTGTTGATGACATTTAATGTTGCTGTATGGTGACACCCTCAACCAGTGGAGTGCAAAAAAATCTCAAAATTTATAATAATAAACTTACACATAAAAACTCGAAATCTTCGCAGGATGGTTGTTTCATCTTAACCTTACATTCATAAATTTCAAAATGTATGATGGTTGCACAGAAAAGTTACAAATTCCTTATTGTAGGCCGTAATTATATTAAAGTAAATACACATGACAGTGATGGCATGCATATTCAAAATTTAAAAATTCCCTAATTTTATATTATAATTATATCATAGTAAATACTCATGCTTAGAAAATAGTGATGTCATGTAAATTAGGATTGATGAGAACGGTAGACTTACAGAATTCCTTTAAATCCTTCTTCCATCTATATCTATTTGTTAAAGTACAAACAAAACAAACTAATCATTACTTACATTATATAGAAATAAATATAATGCAAAAAAACATAAGTCCATCATCACAACCCTAACTAAAATAAAATTATAGCCATCATTTCCATATATACCATTAGCACCACCGACCACATGAGCATAAATTCAACTCAATTAATCAAAATAATTCTTTTTAATTAACCATTTAATTTTGTTAAAATTTAATTCTTTTTAATTAACCATTTAATTTTGTTAAAATTTAATAATATACAAAGTGGGAATTCACACTAATCCAGAGCTTTGCTCAACTTTTCAACAGTTTAGGTGGATTCAAGTTAACCAAAACCTCTAAACGCATTGTCCCACTGTGTACAAAATTTAGATTACAAAATTTAATAATATACAAAGTAGGAATTCACACTAATCCAGAGCTTTGCTCAACTTTTCAACGGTTTAGGTGGATTCAAGTTAAGCAAAACCTCTAAACGCATTGTCCCACTGTGTACAAAATTTAGATTACAGTGAAACTCTAATTATAATTAAAATTTATATAAATTTGTTATTAAGTTTGTAGTGACAAAGAAAGAGTGCCTTGTTAAAATTTTACCATTTTCCTTTTTTCAAAAATCATAAGCATGTTGTGAACATGCTTAATGATCATTGGTTGGTAGCTACGGTGATTAAAAACTGTCCATATCGTTAAATGGGCAGTGATCAAATAAGGATCACTTTGCCTTAGTTATAGGGAATGGTTGGCAGACATTAATGCGATGGCAAGTAAAGCTAGTAAGCCTAAATAAGAGTGGTTTGTTTCCATTGAGATCATCAATTGTACTCTCATTTTCTTGGCGCTATTTACATTGCCTTTTTTGAGTAGGGTTTGGCATTTTCATTATGGTGTCCGTCCATTTGAATAGGGTTTGGCATTTTCATTATGTTGCCCATCCATTCTTGTATCCATAATCATGTAAATGTATTGTGATTTCACATTGAATTTGAATTACAAATCTAAACAGTAATGCCTCGCAACAGAGAAGGTTAAGTACAAGATTAATGATTGATAATCGTATAGTAACTTTCTCTGAGGAGTGTTGCTGTGATAATTTTGTAGCTAAGTTTCTTTGTTAAGTGTTGTTATTAGATTGGTAAGAAAGCAAAAATTATATGTGAAAATTAGATATATATGTAGGGTTTTTTTATTTATTGCAATTAAGTTGAGTTTAGACCAGAGTCAGTTTTAACCTTAGATGGAAGAACAACCTGCCTGCTAGTTGGATATTATCATTAGAATTGTGTGATGCTTAGTAGAGCTTGAATACACCCCATGGGATATAGTTTAATTCATCTAAAGGTGGCTTCCATCTCCAACCCCTCCAGTGATATTTGAATTTGAGCTCTAGCAGGAACTAAACCCCACACACGCCAAACTCACCTTCTCTGCAAGGTGTTGCTGTTTAAATTTGTAAACAAGCAAAAATCATATGTGAAAATCATATGTATATACAGAACACAAAGCCAACACATTGCACTAATGACCATAATAGCAAGGTGTTTGTAAGAAAACAAAAATCATATGTGAAAATTCTATATACCTACAGAGTATTTTTTATTTTTTGCAATTAGGTTGATTTTAGACCAGGGTTAGTCTCAATGTTTAATGGAAGAATGACTTACCCACCAGTATGATGTTACTACCAAAGGATGTGAAGCTCAGTCGAGCTCCAACACCATTGGGATAGTTTATAGGTGACTTCCATCTTCAACCCCTCCCATGAAATTTGAACCTGAAATCTGGCAAGAACTAAACCCCACACAAACCAACTCATCTTCTCTACAAAATATTGCTGTTTAAATATGCAAGCAAACAAAAAAATTATGTAAAACTTAAACACAAAGCCAATGCCTCACACTAATGACCATAATATATAATAAAACCAAACAAAAATACTCTGGGAAAATCATGTGTAAAACAGAGATCATATGATACTATGGGAAAATCATATGTACATACAGAGGTCATCTGTACAAGCGGAATTAAGTTTTATAAAAGAAGAAATATTGTTAAAAGATATCTAAGTATTGAGAAACTATATAAAAATACAAGGAAATTTGAGTGTTATTCACTCTACAGCAAACCAACCAAATTTCTGCTAAAAAGTTCCAACAAATCAGCTAAATGCATTCCATAGCAAAACAACAAAACTACTGCTTAAATATTCCCACAAATCAGTTGAATATATTCCATGACAAATCAACT
>APFE031025735.1:5066-27262 GCA_000404065.3 Pinus taeda
ATTAAGAGCAATCCTTCTCTAAATATGCATTTACCATATAAGAAATCAAGTGTTTAGATCCTACCTGTAGTCCAACGCTGTTGTAGTAGTCCAGCCTCGTCGATTCGGATGAGCTCCTCCTTCTCTCCGAAACCTGCATTCACTAACAATCAAACGATTAAATAGCACCTGAATATCTCATAAAATAAAACATATTTAACATACAGACCAAGGAGTATATGAAACAACTCATAAATAACAAATTGTTGAGAAGAATGGACTTATTTGTATTAATAGGAAACAAAAGAAACCATTACAACCTGAGCCTTGGTGTTGTGCAGGTCCCTCCCAGGGTCCAGCAAGAGTTCTCCTTTACTTTGATAAGCTCACCCACTTCCAAATGAAACAAGAAAGGATGGGAATCTCTCCTCACAAGCTTCTACAAGGAAGTCCTAATTCCAGCAGCATCTACCCTTAGGAATATTCAGCTTTCAACCTCCCCCCTTCTGGCCCAATGCTTGTATTTATAGTGCTCTAGAGGAAGTTAATCAGGTCCACCATCAATGGGATAAGCCCCTCTTTGGATGGGATAGCTCCCCTCTTGATGGGATAAGTTCCTCTTTCATAGGGATACATGAACCATCTGAAGGCGCTCAATACACATCGGACAAGCTTCTAGAATGCTCTAGAAATGACCACAAGTAACTTTTTTAAGATGAAACTCACGCCCTTTGACCTTTACAGGGGTACGCACCCACCCCTTTACATACAGAGCGTACAAGTACGCAGGTATTGTGAACTTGGGTTGCGTACACGCAGGTAAGGCTGAGAGATACTGCGTACCTAGAGATAAATAGATTTTTAAAGACTTTCTCTCTTTCTTGAAGTTTGACATGGAGAGCAGAGGTAAGAGACTTGCCAAGGAGGATAGTATGACAGTTGATGGAGGCATACTAACTGCAAATAGTCATGGTGACAAATTTTACTGTAATAGTTCTTGCCACAGATTCCTCTTTGCTTACTTTTGCCATGAATTTTCCTTTCGTGACTATGGCTACAATCTTTGTTTCATCACTTGAATCAAAACCCAAGTCTTGTTGTACAACAGCGTTGGTCTTCTATTTCCCTTTATTGTTAAATTTCTTCGGTCATAATTCAGGATGAAGCTTCCAACAATGCGCTTCATCATGGCCCTCTTTGGAACAATTCTTGGACACGGATTTCTCCCCTTCTTTCTTAAGAAAAGCATTTTTCTTCTGCTTTCCTTTAAATTTCTTCCCTTTTTCACCACTTTGAAATGGCTTCTTCGTACCTTCTTCTTGTAAATTTTTCCCTCTTGCTTCAAGGTGTGTAGCTTGAACACAAACCTCATTAATATTTGTGGGATTAAACATAAGAATTATGTGTCGAAGATAGCTATGCAAACCTCCTATATATTTCAACAAACTATCTTGCCACTATAAGTCTACTCCTAGCATAGGAGCTCTTCTCCTAAACTCTTGAGTATACTCTTGCACATTTTGACCTTTCAACTGTTTGAAATTTTTCTAATTCATAATAGCTTTTTGCATATGAGCTAAAGGGTATAATTGTCTTTTTATAGCAGCAATGAAATCAAACCAAGTAATAGAGATCTTACCATGTTTTTTAATCTCCCCTTAGGTCTTTGATTCCCTCCATACGAGTGTGCACCCTCCATTCTCAAGGAAGTTAACTGAATCTTTATGTCATTCTCTTGAAGGTTCTGAATTCTACAATACACCTCCAACTGACAATTCCAATTATCAATCTTCTATGCATTAACTTCTCAATTGTACATAAGCAACTCGAATTTAACATCAAGCTTTAGAAAAGGTGATTTACCAGTTCCTTTTATAGAATGATGATGAGTATGAAAAAGGGTTGTATTAGTGGAATAGTGGGAAGATGTTTGTGAAGTAGAATATGAATAAAATGGTGAAGTAGGTGGAGGCTTTTCTCCATTCCCATTACCTCCTCCCAAAGAGCCTTCTCCTTTGGGAGTTTTGGAACTTTCTCCTTACAACCTGTTATTCCTCTCTTTATAGAGGACCTTCACCATCTTTGTCATATCAAAGAAAGCCTTTCTAAAGGTCTTCTCATCTTCTGTCATGTTTGTAGGCTCTCCTTCAAGAGACATGGTCTCTGAAGACTCAACTGCAAATTGAGGATGTACTGGTGTAGAATACTATGGCAAGCTTTCTCTTCTCCCACTTGACCCAACTTCAAGGCTTCCAACCATATTTCTTTGTCCTCTTTTGAGTTTTAACCTTGTTAGCATGACACAAAACTAGAAAACAATTAAATACTTCTTTTACACAAGAAAATCTAGTAAGCAAAAACTAGTGCTCTGATACCAACTTGATCTGAAATGTAGAAGATTAGTATTAGTAATGTTGTGCTAATTCCCCATTCAAAATAAAACCCGAGATGTTTATCATTTGCTTATCAAGTGCTTAAGGATTCTCCATTTTTGCTTAATTAACTGATTCCCATAAGAGTTTCTTATATAAATGTTATAAAGAATTTAACATAAAACATATGCTGAACAGTAGCAAAATAACAATAAAGAACATCAAAATACAACACACAACACATATATTTGATGAGGAGTTCACCCCTCTTGGGCTACGTCTCCTTGGTCCGGCTTCCAATGCTTGGGCCTCTCTATTATGTTCAAATTACAACAAAAAGTGTGTTTACAATTCTCAAATGCCTCTGAAACATGTCTCCATGAGTTCAGAATCTTAAAAATGGCCATCTAGCCTCTTTTTGCATCTAATTTGGATAATAATTGAAGAAGTTATGACTTCTCCTAGTTTTCCCACTATTTGTTCCACAAATTTCTCCAAAACCGACATAATCATACAATTTCGCTCCAAAATCCGCTAACTAAGTGATAATTTAGTCGCGTCACGGGCAATAACTTGTCGAACCTATCACAAATTGCAATCTGCAAGTGTTGCAGGCTCTTATGGTCTGTGAAGAAACTGATGATTTGTGATTACGATATCACAGACCCAACGACATATTAAATCACAACCTATAGTGGCATCGCATTTGGGAACTATCACATTTCACATTCGGCGTAAAATCCCGATGGATGGTCATGTAAACAAAGTGGCGATTGTGCGATGCGATATCAGCGGACCCGATGAGAACTTAAATTATAGCTCATAAATGTATCGCATCCGGAAACTTATCGCTCTATTATCTCAAAATCAGGCCCTGGAAGGCTGCAGACCAGGAAGACTTCAAGTAACTGTTTCAGACCAATCTTTTAGCTAAGGCTTAGCCTCCTTAGCCTAAGAGGGCTTTCTCAAAGGGTTTAAGATTTGCAATTGTGATTGAGATGGCTAACTCTACTATGAAACAAATAGGAATGAGGCTGGTAAAATCTAAATTAACAAGCATCCATTGGGCTCATGGAGTCATATGTTACTCAGCATTAACAGTGAATTGGCTTTGCAATGAAATCAAGGCATTCAGACTTCAATATACATAAAGTACAGTAGACAGAAAGGGACAGTATATGAGTATATGAAGGAAATTAGAACACAGCATGTGATTTCTAAGTAATCAAGTACCCATCAAACTGTAAACAACATGAAAGACAACAAGAGGAATTCATACATTGAAGTCACTATGATTCTTGAGCAGCTAAAACCATTCACTGTATTATCAAAATAAACAGAGTCTTTACATAAGCTTGTCAACAGAGCTTTTTTACATAAACTTCCAACCCTTATTACATTGTTGCTCATGTTATATATAGAGCTCTTCTATCTGATTGAGATTCCTCCTCAAGCATGAGGGGAACTCGAAATCTACTTCTAATGACACCTAATCAACTTTTAACTGCCTATTAAATGTAACAGACTTCAACTAAACTTTCCAGAGATCTAAATCAAGTAGGATTCTAACACCATGTTATGCTAATAAAAGCCTTGGCTATAATTGTTCTCATTCTTTGACATCTGGTTCCTTTTAGTTTCGCTGTGATGAGTGTTCAAGGCTCCATGCTGGTCTTCTATGCCACATCCTCTCCATTGTCCTGAAATATAGGAAACTACCCTTGTGTACTGTTCTTTAATTTGCCTCAAGATGTTCGGATTCAACGAGTGCATCCTTTGTCTTTTAATTACCCAAAATGGAGCATACTGCCACGTCCTTGATGTGTTGTCCACCGTTTACATGCATGAAAGCCAAAATTCTTGCAAACTATTCCAGATATCCTGAAGTGTGGTAAATATACTCACTTTATGACAAAAATCTAAACTAAGATTCGTATGCATATTATCTCCACCTGTCTTGACCTGGTTGAATCTTAATAGTTTCAGCTGATGCCGTGCATACCTTGTAGACATTCACCTTTGAAAATTCCCGCTCATATTCAAAACCGGTTAATTGAAATTGGACTGTTTAGCTTCAGCAGTTTCGTAGCGTGCTACGAAACTACTGAGCTTTAATCATCACCTTCAGCAGTTTCGTAGCGCGCTACAAAACTGCTGAGTTGCTTCAAAAATCATAGTTTCAACCCAGAACTTTACTTATTTGATCACTTTGCAATCAAAACCTTCTTTCAACTATTCCAAAACCTTTCAACACTGAATGGACGTGCATGATTCTTCAAAAAGGTGACACTAAGCAAAATCATCAAAATTTGAAGCATAGCCTTACTTGAAACAGGATTTCATTAAGAAGATTCCTTCAGCTAACCTAACTGTACCTTTAAATCTTCAATTTGTTTCTTCATGACCTTGATTCCAGCTCTTAATTGCATATTAATCATTCTGATGAATTTTGCTTCTTTAATTGCCGGTACTGTCCAGGTGTGGAATTGAGTATTACAGTCAACCACCTCTGTAGTTGTTTTGTCTTCCCATACGGTCTTCATTCTGTAATAATTAGCTTGTTGTATGGCATGTTTCCTGGCAGCTTTCCTCAGTCTGGCAATCTCAAGGTTGGCAGATTCCAATCTCCTTTTCAAATCCTCTATACTATCTTCTTTATGAGTGGCAACTATTTTGCCTTTGTCCTTTCTTTCACGAGGTTGTATTTCTTCCCCTGTTTCATCTGTCCTTGGTGATACCTTCTGTACTTGCTGAAATTTCCTTGTTATGGGTCTTCTGGGCTTGAAAACAAATTGTTCAACTTGCTCATCAAACTTAAGTTTCTTCAAGGCTTTAGTTTCTTTGTCTTCTCTTTTCCTAACTGCATCAAATCATCTTGAACTAGTGGGGACTCTTCAAAGTCAATTGCCTGCAATAAATCATTTAAATTTCCCTTCGAAACAGGACTTTCTTCAACAACTACTGACTTACCCTTTTCTTTAGCCATCTAACTTCTCGTTCTTCTTCTTGGAACTACTCCAGCTGTGCTTGATTCATGTGCAGTCTCTTTGACCTGAGCTTTTTCTTTAGTTGACTGCTAAGGTGTATCTTGAATGGTCAGTGGCTTTACAGAATCTCTAACTTGTTTCCTTGCCTTTAATTTTGAAAACCTCTTGGCTCTTGTTTCTGTTTGAAGACCTGTTGTTGTAAGATCCTTTGCAAGTAGAGGGCTGAGACCAGTCTGGCTTTTGAAACTAGCCATGAAAATAAATGTATTCCAATCCTTGCCTACCTTTTGAAGTTCATGCAAAACCAGTAATTTAATCAAGCCATGGTGAAACAGAGAAGTTTCACAATCCTCCTTTCTCAATTGTACTTTGTCACACATTTTAGTCAAACTGCGGAATAAATAAAAAGGTAGATCAATGGAAACCTTCCCTGTAAAATGCAAAAGGAGTTTGAAATGGTACGAATACACCTTGTTATATCTTCCTTCACAAGTCAGGTATTTCTGTATACAGGTGAGTAAATGTGCATAGGACTCTTTGACATAGCTCCTAGGAACTGACTTACTGAAATCCAAATTAATGAATTCCTTCTTTAAAAACTCTTTGCGTGGATTCATGTCAAATTTGAAATTCTTGAACCAATTTTCTTGCCCTCGTGGAATCTCTGTCACTGTGGATATCATATCTAGTGAGACCTGCAATTCCAACATAGCCACCTTTGAATTTAATCCTGTGAAATTTAGTGCAAACTCTTTAGTCACCTATGCATGCCCTCCTTGTAACTTCCTGCAAAAATTCCAACATCCGGATTTTTTAAAATCCTTCTCCACATCTTTATTCTTCAATGTTATATCCAAACCTTCAGGCTCGTTTCTCAGACATTTGCCTGATCTGTGTTCTTTCTTCTCTATTGATTTCTCCATGAAATCTTAATGACCTGTAAGCAAGGAATACTAGATCTGTTCGAACTGTGAACTCAGCTTCTTTTGAAAATCTGCCTCGCCTGATTTGTTGCCTCGCTTGGTTTGCTGCCTCGCCTGATTTGTTGCCTCGCTTGGTTTGCTGCCTCACTTGATTACAATGTTATTTAAAATTGAAATCTTGCCAATTATAATTTTTCAAATTGCAATCTTGCATATTTGTTATTCATGCAAGGCTTACAATCATCATTAAGACTTGTACATAGGTGGCTTTTCTTGGAAATTGTAATCCGTGTGTATCAGCAAATCTAATGGTGGTGATAATGGAGATGGGTGGTGGGACGTGATAAGTGGAGTACATGAACTAACAAAGGATGACGCAGCCACAAATTTACCTAACGGATTTGACATTTGGGAAAGATTCGCTGCAGAATGCACAAATCCCTAATTTCGCAACGTGGTTAGTTTAAATTTTGAATGATGCGCTGCGAAATCACCTAATAAGGTTTTGCGCTGCGAAAACATCTAATGAGTTTTGCGCTGCGAAACTACTAAACAGAGTAAATGCGCTGCGAAAACACTTTAAAAAGATTGCATGTGCTACGCAATTACCAAAAAGGCTTTGTGGTGGATAACAAAGTAACACATGACTGATGAATGATGGTGATCAGTGGTAAATAAGAATACATGCTTGACTCATGACCTCCTAAGACTCAAACTTTAAGAAAAAACGAACTCAACTTAGATTAATACTGACCTTTGTCATCAGGCTAGGATGAGAAATTTTAGCATTAGATTTCTTAAGTGATAACACGCTCATCGCAATTAGCGGAAAACCAGGGTCTTAAAGTATACAACCTTGTTTTTCCTATGATATGTGATTGCGATATCACACGCAATGCAACCTACTGGGGGCCGATTTCCATAATACCTTCCCCTCACCAATTGTGATTACGATTTGCGATTGCCTTATCGCATCGCAACCCTGCCTGTTTTGGGGCTGATTTTGTAATTCCTTTTTGCCTATGGCTGTGATTAGTGAAATGCGGGGGCCAATGGAAGCCTACCACTTTGTGCCTCCTCATTTGTTGAATACCTTGCCACATCATCCCAATCCTACCACGTAGACAAGTCAAAGTTGAACTTTTACTTGCTCTAACTTTTACATGCAAGCTCATATTTGAGTGTCATTCACATCGTTGGATTCAGAATGACGAGCTCTTCGATCTAAAGATGAGTTTAAAAATATTTTGACACTTTTATTTTTGAGCATAAACTTGAGCACCTCATCAACGACGAATGATACATTACCTATCATTAATATCCACATTGTTGACCACCCAAATTATCATATGCGTGTAGGGAAATAGCCTTGGGTGTGTTGCAATATTGTGAATTTGATATCTCTACGTGTCAATAATTGTTGATTTAGAAGTCTTTAGGCCACCGTTATATGTTATTGCGACTGCTGGTGAATCTGTTGGAAATAATTTTAATCCTGAGAGCGGGGGTTAATTAATATTAAGGCTAATTTACACTTTGATGCAAATTTTCCTTTATTCATTCAAACTTGTCATCCACTAAATGAGAGTAGCCATTAACAAACCATAACAACATCCATATGAATCAACATAAGCATACACATCATGAGCAACACAGATATGACACAGAGGTTTAACATGGAAACACTTCCGGGAGAAAAACCACCAAAGCTTGTTTTTGTTATTGATGTAAAAAATAAAGCACCTACTTTATTACATCAATCTATTTGTGAACCAACACTCACATGAAGAACCAAATCCCTTTGATTATTTTCTAGCACCCACTAGCAAGAAGCACCAACTCCCTCCTTTTGAAGATACTTGATCATCCAATCAGAAGCACCATCTGAAGCACCAACTTCATGGATTTGTTGCAAGCACCAATTTGGAGCTCTTTGGATTTATGTAAGCACCAAATTGTTCATGTATGCAGGCTCAAACCCACACTCAATAAGGAAATAATTTTCTTTGTAGCTCGCAGCTACTCTGCCTAATATCAGCTCTGCTCACCTTGTTCCTTGGCCCACGCAACATTCTCTATCCTCTTTTCACTCTGCAACAGGCCATTATTCTACTCAACAATAGTCACTCATCATAACTCTCTCAACACTCTGTCCACACCACAACATCATACTATTCTCAACCCTCTGCTTTCAACAACATTCATTCAACACTTGGTCCCTTCTATTCCACATGCTCTCTCAACCTCTAACATAGAATCATAGGCTCTCTCAGGGTCTCTTTCCTTTGCATAAGCACTCTCAGCCTCTCTTTGTAGCACTGGTGGAATTTTCCTCTGCTCAACAGTGCACACACACACACACACACAAATCTCTCCACGCATCTCACGAGAAACAATGTTGCTTCCCCCACATTTCTCAATTTCAATCCTGGGTTTTGTTTCACTAAATCATAGTGATCGATGTTGTTTATGTCAGCCATCAATCTATCATTCACATTTCTCGAGTGTACTTAGCACTTAGCACTCCTTCCTGCTATTGCATCTGATACATAGGTATTGCAACTTCATTAACCACTAAGAATGGGCTATGTTCTCTCACCCATTGTTGTTGCATTAAACATGAGGATTGGCACCTGAGTGTTCCCATGCTGAGACATAAATCCTCCGTCAGTCCTGCACACTCCAACAAGACTCTTGTTCTTTCTATGAACAAATATCTTGTACCTGAGGCTCTAATCTTCATTTAATTTCTTGTAGCATAGAAGCAAGATCAAGGATGGCTTGTCTCAGCTCATGACAAACTCCTTTAAATCATCCTGCACAATCATGGTCCTTGTTGTCTTAACTCAACCGCCTTTGCAGTCACCATTACTCAATGAATAACTCTTCTATGTCTAATTACTCTTAGTTTTCGACTCAGTCATACTTTATACACCTTTTTGTTGCAATTTCAGAGACCCCACATCTCATAACTTTATTAAAGTGATGTTACGAAATCGCAAGATTCTGAGCCTGGCCTTTAACCCCTTTTGCTTCGCCTCTTATTGTTTTTCACCAAAGGATTAGATGATATGACCAATGGCATAGCACTTAGGTGCTAAGCCCTTCAGGATCTTTCCAGGGGACTATCTTCTTGTATTCTTGCTATACACCCTTATTTCTATGGGCTCCACGACCAAATGCCAAATAACATCGGAGTTCCCTGTATTGGAACTTTTTCAAAAAGAAATTATAGAGGAATTATGAAATATATGACCTTTAATATACCCATGTGGCATCTCCATAGCACTTAGGTGCTAAGCCCTTCACTATGCCCTTGGTTCTTTGGGCTCTATGACCAAGTGCCAATCAACATTGGAAGCTCCATGTATGGAAACTTTCTCAAAACTAAATTACGAAATAGTTACGAAATATTCGACCCCTGATATACCCACGTGGTGTCTCCATAGTACTTAGGTTCTAAACCTTTCACTACGCCCTTGGTTCTTTGGGCTCCATGACCAAGTGCCAATCAACATCAGAGTTCCCTATATGGGAACTTTCTCAAAAATAAATTATGGAGGAGTTACGAAATTCCGACCTCTGATATACTCCTAGGATGACATCATGTTTGTGTCATCATCCCTACGCGACATCTCCTTAGTGGTGACAAGTGTCATTAGGAATCTCCCCATTAGGCCACTCAATAATGTCGAATCTAATTGCCACTTGTCGTCCATACATCCATGTTGTGTTGATTCCATCTATCATTGTCATCTCTTGAGGGCCAATCAACTGTTGCCATGTGTCTTGTCCAAGGAGAGAGAAAAGGTCCCTTTATCCTTTGGCTTTGCAAATGAATTCCTTTTTAAATCCCTGCTTCCCACAACCCTTTGCACTTTTGAAAAGGATTCATTAATAAGAAGTTATGAAATTCAAAAATTTCCAAGTTTTGAGGGGTTCTGGTATTCTGTCCTTTCGAGGTCCCTAGACTCAGACCTCTGAAATTCCAAAGTTTCGAAGTTCCCATGGGTTCCAATATTCTAACGATTCGAGGTCTCGAGACTCTGACCTCCAAAATTATGAAGTTTTGAAGTTCTGAGGGGTTCCAATATTCCATCCTTCCAAGGTCCCGAGACTCCAACCTTCGAAATTCAGAAGTTTCGAGGGGTTCTGATATTATTACCTTTGAAATTATGAAGTTTAGAAATTTAGCCTGTTTCGGTGGTTCTGAAATTCGGCTTGCTTCTAAGGACTTCAAGATCCTTACTTCAGCTATCAATAAATTTTTCTCTCGAGATCCATTTATGGAATTTCACATACTGTTGGAAATCTTTTTCAAAGCAATTTCTAGTGAAGAAGGTCTAATGCATTCCTTGAGCCCATTTCCTAACTAAAACATGGCTGCAAACTCTTTGTTATTCTTTTCACCTTGACTCTTCTTCTTATGCCTAGAATCCTGGACTCCCTAGCCAACAAAGTCATATTTTTATGGGCTTTCGAATAGGCCTTCTACTGTGATGATTCTCTACTAAAGACTGCAACAACCATGAGACTCCTGCTGAGCTATATACACCAAGCACATACATGCTAGCATCTACTACCATCATAGATAGCCTAGTGGACATCAATGTTGTCTTGCCTAACATCATGTTAGCACATAAATATAGACAATGCCAACACACTTGTTAACTATCAGGCAATGCCAACTTCCCAAACATGACTATTGACATCAATGCCAAAACACTTACTACCAGAAGACAAACAAACCATGCCAATTTTCCAACAATCTCCCCCTTTGGAATTGATGGCAACACCTCTTCACTTATCCACATTAATGGACAATCCTCATGATATTTCCACACATCTCCTTGCTTGAGCCACCAATGTATTTCTTTTCTTTGCTTGGTCCATCACAACTTGTTCTCTAATAAGCTTCTCCCCCACTTTTACATCAATGGAAAAGGGTTGCAAGTTGCTTCTTCTCCCCCTTGCAATCACGGAATGTCAATGACAAGGATGTAGTTGTTGTTGTGCATTATGTTCTGCAAACTTCACTTCAAGGGTTAATAATTGTTGCTACTCTATAAATAGGACCTGTGTGATATGCTCCTCCTGAACATATACTTCCTTCATGCCAATAAATCTCCAATTTTGGACACCTTATGGTTGTCGACTGAATACTTATTCTTCCAATCCATCTTTTGTACCAATTAAAATTGCTCAGGGTACTACTGCTAAATGAAAATACCACCCATAAGTGATGCATTGAAATTTCTCTTCACTGATTCTACTGCTTCATCCTCTATGCTCACTTCTCCTAAGCATATACATTAACCAATTCTTCTCCTATTGAGATCAGGCTACTCCAAATATGGATTTTTTCTAAAATAATACCAATTACACCAAAAAGGATGATACAAATTAGATATTGTACCAAGAAAACTCTAATACTTCCTTTCAAAAAGAAATGCACATTTTCATAAAAGCTTTCTCCATACGAACCCTTACCACCAATTGACATAGTGATACCATTTGAAAGCTGAGAGAGATTCAAATCTTGTACCTATTGTGTTTCATGAACACAAGACTGCTAGGAAAAATCAAATTCACAACTTAAATGAAATAAGGTTATTTCACCCAAGATGTAAACCTTTCATTTCCTGTGTAATTTTTCTTCAAGAGGCTGATAATTGTTGCTTGCAACTCCTTAATAGAGCATCTCCCCCTGATCCAATTCTCTCTAATCTCTTGCATATGCTTGAGGACAAATCTCGTGGACTTGAATTGACTATGGACCTTTTGTCATTCCACACTTTGCTGCAACTTATCCTCTTCTTTGCACAACATAAGATGTTGTTGTGTACTCCCCCTAAAACCTAGCTAGTTGCACTCCTCCTCTCCGTTTCAATGTTGATACATTTGAAATAAACAAATACATTATTGTAATCAACAAGGGGACTCGATCATAACTTCAACAATCAGATACACCTTTCTATCTATTCTTTCTAGCTTCCTGCGTCTCACTTATTCGACCTCCTTTGAGGTCATTCTCTTCCTTTTACTAAAGGGTAACAAAGGATCTACTCCCCCTGAGTAGATCATCTGCCTTCTTCTTCCAAACCTTCAATGGTTGAGTCCTGACATGAGCATTACTTTCCAAATTCTTCTTTTCCCATGTTTGGGCTTTCTCTTGGTTGCACATGGCTAGAGGAAACTTCTCCTTCAAGTCCTCTCTCTTAACCCAAGTCTTCTTGTTGTCTTTTTTCCTTATAGAGGGGTTTACTACAAGAGTAAGAGGATCCATCTTCCTATTTTTCTTCTGATTTCTTCCTCCTATTTTCATCTTACTCTTTTGATACTAAGCACCGGAGACAAACTTGTATTTGTCTAATCCGTTGTTTATTCTTGTCTTCAAATCCTAAGGTGCTACATTTGCATATATATGCTCATAGGCATGTTTTTTCTTCCCATATCTGCAGCATGCTACCTCATGCCCAAAGTTTCCACAGTTGTAACATTCGATTTGGCTTAAGAATGGAGCAAAGGCCCTGCCAAATATGCTAGCATTCTTCTCATGATCTCTACTGCTACAACCATGCCTTCTCCTGGCTAATTTGCACATTCTTGGGTGGCTTCTACCCAACACACCTTGCTTTCTTGCATGCCATCTACAGTCCATGGCTTTATGTCTAAAATTATTGCAAGAAAAACAATATCCATAAAATAGATTTTGAGGACAGAAGATACCTTTTCTATGAGCGATTTGTCCTTGAGGGGGAAATTACCTTTGTTGATTCGTCTTGTGTCATCCATGGAAATTTGCATTACTGCCTTGCACTCTTTCTTGCATCCACTTAGCTCTCTTCTGCTGCTCTCCACATTGTTGTTGCTTTCCATTCTGTTGTTGCCTTTTCTTCTCTTGTTGGTGTTCATTTCCTTTCTGTTGCTGAATTTCAACAACTTATTTTCCTCTGTTGTTGTTGGAACCTCAAACTACCATTTTGGAGATTGGTTCTTCTTTGAAACTCAAACCAACCTTGATGAGAGGGGATCTCTACTTAACAAGCATCTCATTCAAATCCTTTGTGTTCTCGCCAAGCTTCTGGTATTAAGACAACTCTTCACTTGCCCTTTCTAGGACATGTCTCAACAAGACTACTTCATTTTATAGTCTCTCACAATAAGCTTCTCCATCATTTAGCTGAATGGATAACCTCCCATTCAATATGCTAGCCTCTTCTTGTTGAGCATTTATATCAACTATTTTTTTTCTCAACTTCTCATTCTCAAGCTCATACTTGTGCAATTGCTCATTTTGCTCGAGATTTTCTTCTAATGGCTCCTTGATCTATTTTAGAGAAGAGAGCAACTTCTTCCTCAAATAGATCCTTTTCTTCGCTATCAGAGGTGTTGGATGAGTCACCACATAGATCTAAATCCATGTTTGTGTCCATAGAATCTTCCACAGGTATGAGGAGTATTCCATCTTCATTTCTTCCAATGATACCCCTATTCTCTTTACGGGACTTACTCTCTTCTTCTTCAGAAGATCCCCCATCTTCTATTGCTACTAGTAGGTATATCTTCATTACTACTACTAGATGCATGGTTATCTCTATCCTCAAGTGATTCACATGAACATCTAGATAATTAGTGACCTATTTCTTTACATTTATCACAAAGCAATAGCTTATGTTCTAAGTCACATGGCCTCTCATCCGGGTCTTCTTCTACACCATCCTTGGAGTGAAGATCAACAGTTTGCTCAGAGGAAGATATATATTCAATCTTTTTAGGAAATGTCCTTGTAGATGCCTTCTCCTTTTTCTTTCTTTTCTTCTTATCACCAGCAACTACATGTTTCAGTTTGCTACTTGAGCATCAAGGTTCTTCGGCCTTCTCTTGAGCCACATTCCCATATTCACCATACAAAAAATACAATTTGTTTAGCATTTCATTTATTGTCTCATAGTGCCTTACTTCCTTAGCATCTTGTTTAGACAACCGTTTAATGATGATTTCCTTGGCTTCTTCATTCTACTCACTCTTTTCTCCATTCGATAAGGAGAACCATACATCAACATCCAAAGTCATTAAATAGGCTTTCATTCTAACCTTCCAGAGTACATACTCTAATCCATTTAAAAATTGAACTCCTTTTTTTGTTAGCCAAACATGATTAGCCATTGTTTCCCTTGGATCTTCCTTCTAGAGGTGAAGTTATTCCTAAAGGAACCTTGCTCTGATACCAATTGTTGGAAACAATGTTAATACTGGGGGGGGGGGAGTGAATCAATATTAAGGCTATTTAAACTTTTATGCAAATTTTCCTTTACTCTGTTATAGCTCTGATAGAAATGCTTATTTATTGATATCAAACCCTTAAGGTAGGGCAACACCATACATTCACTCCTTAAGGAAGGAGAACACTCCACAAGCCATATGCCTGTTCATACAATAATTCCTTGACATCCCTCAATGTGGAGTCTCTAGCCTCTATATAGGCCTCATAAATACAATACCATGGGTCATTACCATGGTTCCCTCAATACCATCTATCTATTACCATGGGCTTATCACATTATTGCTAACTACTTGTGGTCCCTTACATGATACGGGTTAACCACCTTATTTATTACTATGGCCCATTCCATTATTACATTATTCCCTTGGATACCTCCCTTTGTACCCCACATTATCCCCCCTATGAATACTACATACTCATTCAAACTCGGCATCCACTAAATGAGAGCAACCATTAACAAACCATATCAACAACCATATGAATCAACACAAGCATACACATCATGAGGCGCTCAGATATGACACAAAGGTTTAACATGGAAACCTTTTTGGGATAAAAAAACCACCAAATCTTGTTATTGTTATGTAAAAATAAGAGCACCTACTCTATTACATTAATATGTTTGTGATCCACCACTCACATGAATCACCAACTCCCTTTAATTGTTTGCTAGCACCCACTAGCAGGAAGCACCAACTCCCTCCTTTTGTAGACACCTAATCAACCTACCAGAAGCACCATATGAAGCACCAACTTCATGGATTTGTTGCAAGCACCAACTTGAAACTCCTTGGATTTATGCAAGCACCAACTTGCAGGAGGCACCAACCCCCAAGCCTTTTAAGACACCCACTAGAGATGGAAGCACCAACTTCTTGTATGCAGGCTCCAACCCACACTCAATAAGGAACTAATGTTCTATGTAGATGTCAGATACTCTACCTGATATCAACTATGTTCTCCTCAACCCTTGGCCCACACAACATTCTTTATCCTCTGCTCATGCTGCAGTAGCCCACTATTCTTCTCAACAATGGTCACTCATTACATCTCTCTCAACACTCTACCCACACCAAAACATCATACTATTCTCGACCCTCTTCTCTCAATAACATACATTCAAAACTCAACCCCTTTTGTTCCACAGGCTCTCTCGACCTATAACATGGCAATACATGCTCTCTTGGGGTCTCTTTCCTTTACATAGGCACTCTCAGCCTCTCTCTGCAACATTGGTGGACTTGGACCCTCCTTAGTAGCGCACACACCCATAAATCTCTCCACACATGTCGCTAGAAACAATGTTTCTTCCCCCACATTGCTCAACTGCAATCCTGAGTTTTGTTTCACTGAAACATAGTGATCGATGTTGTCTTTGTCAATCATGACTCTTCCATTCACACTACCCGAGTGTACTTAACACTTAACACTCCTTCCTGATATTATGTCTGATATATAGGTGTTGCAACTTCATTAACCTCTGAGAATGGGCTTCGTTCTCTCACCCATTGTTTCTGCATTAAACATGAGGATGGGCACCTAAGTGTTCCCATGCTGAGACATAAATCCTCAGTTAGTCCTTCACACTCCAAAAAGTCTCCTGTTCTTTATATGAACAGATATTTTGTACCTGAGGCTTTGACCTTCATTTAATTTCTCATATCACGAAAGTAATATCAAGGATGGCTTGTCTCTCTCAACTCATGACAGACTCCTTTAAATCATCCTACGCAATCGTGGTCCTTGCTACATTAACTCAACGATCTCTATAGTCACCTTTACTCCAGCGACTAACTCTTTTGCATGTAGTTACTCTTAGTTACTAACTCATTCATCCTTCATACACCTCTGTGTTGTAATTTTGGAGCCCCCACATCTCGTAATTTTATTAAAGTGATATTACAAAATCGTGAGATTCTGAGCCTCACCTTAAGCACCTTTTGCTTCGCCTATTATTGTTTTTCACCATAGGACCAGGGGTTAATCCCACTTAGGTGTTAATCCCTTTAAGATCCTATCGGGTACCTATTTTCTTGTGTTTTTTCTCTATGCCCTTGGTTCTTTGGTCTCCATGACCAAAATCCAATCAACATCGAAGCTCTCTATATCAGAACTTTCTCAAAAAGAAATTATGGAGGAGTTATAAAAGCTCTAACCTTTGATATACCCACATGGCATCTCCATAGCACTTACGTGTTAAGACCTTCACTACACTCTTAGTTCTTTGGGCTCCATAGCCAAGTGCCAATCAACATCAGAATCTCCTGGTATCATAACTTTCTCAAAAAACAATTACGAAGGAGTTATGGAATCTCTGGTCTCTGATATACCTAGGTGGTGTCTCCATAGAAAATTAAGTGTTAATCCATTCACTATGCCCTTGGTTCTTTGGGCTCCATGACTAAGTGCCAACCAACATCGAATTTCCAAAATCTCCAACCTCTGATATACTCTCAAGATGACATCATGCTCGTGTCATCATCCCTACATGGAATCTCCTTAGTGGTGACACGTGTCACCAGGATTTGCCCCATTAGGCCACTCAATAACGTTGAATCCGACTGCCATGTGTCCTTCATACATCTATGTCATGATGATGTCATCTGCCAGCATCATCTCTTGAGGGCCAATGAACTGCTCCCATTTGTTTTGTTAGAGGAGAGAGAAAGGGTCCCTCAATCCTTTGGTTTTGCAAATGAATTCTTTTGTAAATCCCTACTCCCCGCAACCCTTGGCACTTTTGAAAAGGATTCATTAATAATAAGTTACGAAATTCCTAAATTCTGAAGTTCCAAGGGGTTTCGATATTCCATCCTTCCGAGGTCCTGAGACTTTGACCTTCGAAATTCTGAAGTTCCAAAGTTCCGAGGGGTTCCAATATTCCGACCTTCTGAGGTCCCGAGACTCCGACCTCCAAAATTCTAAAGTTTTGAAGTTTTGTAGGGTTTCGATAATTCATCCTTCCGAGGTCCTAAGACTCTGACCTCCAAAATTCCAAAGTTCCAAAAAAATTTAGGGGTTCTATGTTGTGAAGACAAATCCCCTCTGCGGAAAGAGGTGATCCCTCTAACCCAATGAGTGGGTCTAGCAACAAACTAACATACACTTTCCTAGCCTATGTTTGACAAATGCAAAAGGAAGGAGAAACCTACCTCGTTCTAATTCTAATTGCTCAATCCTTAGGGATGGCTTTGAATATTTCACTCCAAGCCTTGCTCCTTAGTTGTTATTCAAATCTGGGAACCTGCAAGGAAGATGAAAGCACTATGCAATATACGAGAGCTTATATGGTATTCATCAAACACAAACTACTTAACATATCAATAATTAAGCTAATCGCATAAACATTTACATAATTATGGAAAGTGAACATCAGATGTATGTATTAATAAGCTAAAAATGGAAAATTACAACTTATGCCTTGATGTTCGATCCCTCCCTTTGGTGGATGTCCAATTCCAAGAAAATACTCTTCAAGCACTCCTTCTCCAAGCTAGAATGGGTAGCATGTAAGCATAATCTCAGCATAGGGATGCAACAATCAATGACAAACCATTTGGGGAGGGAAGGGAGTGAAGTTATAGGAAGGGAGAGGGAGTTAGGGATCCAAAAAAGAGGGAGGAAGGTCCACATATCAAGGGGAAATCCCATGATGATAAGATCAAGAGGCCCAAATGGGAGAGCTCGGCCATATCAACAACAACCAATATTCAGCTCGTTGTTCTCGAAGGTTCTAGTGAGCTAAGCTTCTCCTCCAGTTTGGAAAAAACTGCCAGAAGAGGTTCAACTCGAGTTTTCCTATGAAAACCCATGCTACCAGTGTGAGTGTATAACTGAGCAACCTTCAATCAACATGGGCAAGCAATGAAGCAAAACACATTCATGCCAAAAATTAGGTTTTTAGGCAACCTTCTCCAGAATGGATTCAGGGTAGTTTTCCTTTGATTCTTCAGGGAGGTTTTGGTCTATATATCATGATGGAGATGCTGCACAGTAGTCAACGTTTTGGCATTTTGGGAAGTGGTACGGGAAGTGAATAGGAGATATGACAAAATATTATGTAACAGATGCCCCCTAAAGCATGAAGGCATAACAAGGAGTGATGGTTGAGATGTTTTACAAGTCAATGCAAGGACGAGAAAAACATAGTTAGGAGACCTACAAATCAAGCATATACATATACATATATGACATTTCTGATGATCATGCTTAACAATGCATGAATAGGCATATATTAATACATGAATCTGCAGTATGGACACAACCATCCTTATAAAAGGGATCATGTGCAAAGATCCTCGGTATGGTCGCAACCATCCAAATAGAAAGGATCATGAATATCGACCCACAGTATGGTCACAACCATCCGTATAGAGGAGACATGTTTACAATCATGAATGACTCATAACTCCACGCAACCTAGATTTTATTAGACAAAATCCAAGGTCTCATGCTCCATCTCAGCTCGATCATTGTACGAATTCTAACATGTGAATAGATGTGTCGAAGTCAAACATGATAGAAAACCACTTGACTACCAGTCAATGATGTAAATCATTAATAGGCACGAGAGAAACCACCAATGATGATAATGGATCTCAAGGTACAATCAGCACAATCCACGACTACGAATAGTGAAATTGAAGTCAAACACCTGTAGAATCATCCGATTAAAGGTCAATGATGTAAACATGTCATCGAATGCGAAGAATTTCCATTAAGGCATGCAAGCTCTAAGGTACTGGAAGGGAGTTTCTAGATCATCTTCTCGGATAATGAGCTGAAGTCCATAGGAAGTGATCTTTCGAAGGAGGGACATAATGAATCCCACATCATCGATACGAAACAAAAGGATGTAGTAGAGTAGATAAATTTGATCTAGGAATGTACCAGAAAGTCAGACAATGTATAGGCAAATCGAGTAGATAGGACTTCTCTTGAACATATCGGTAACATGACTCCGAAATTTGGTAGCATTTGACTCAACATAGGATCAAATGTCATGATGATGAAATGGTATGATAAGATGACAGGAAAAATGGATTCCCCAAACCTAGGAAGGCAAGTGACCAAGTGAGTATTTCCCAAACTCGACACGAGTAACAGATGAGTATCATGTTCAAGAGCGACATGTTTCCTTTACAGAATACGAGATATGAACGCTTTCACTTTCCCCCACCATTTCTAGCGAGTACCCCATATATTTTTTATTGCAAGCTTGAAGGGGATACATATGCTTGCCATATAAGTTCATCCTTCGAATGAATCCATCCTAATAAGTTTTACTAGCCCTAGGAAGGAGGAACTTGGTCTCGTCATGGTGACAAGTCCTGTGTCGTTTGTTTTACGAGTCTGACGGAGGTAAAACTCGACATCTTTTTCATGTCTAGAGAGCTTGAAAAAGAAGCAAAAAAAAGTCCCTTTTCATAAATCGTCTCCTGAACCTGAAAAGGTCAAAAACAATATCCAAGAGAACCTCTTAGCCATGTTTGACTAAGGTATTCCTTTTTCGTACAATAGTCTATCTCAGTCAGAAAAAGGGTTAAACTTATACTAAGTAGACATCATTTAATTTACTTTTATGAGTTCAAAATCACAAGTACTTGACAATCTTTTCATTTTTCAAGAGTCAGAAAAGAGCTTAAAGATGACTCCAAGGGGTCTCTTTTTAGTTTATTTTTTACGAGTCCGAAAAAAGTGATAAAATAAAATTCATTGAATCAGTAAAGATAAATCACCGTCACCAAGAACATATGACCTATCGCTGCACAAGGAAACGCATATTACCGTTTTCAAGGAAAAATATTAAAAAGTGAGTGAAATATACTCTAATTTAGTAAAAATATTACGTAAAAACTATAAATAGGAAAAAAATTAAGTCATGTTTACCATTTTACCAATTTGCAAGTGTGAGAGCACTTTTACCTCATTTTACCGAAAATTTCAGGCAATGAGCGCGACCAATCTGAGATACCATTTGTCGATTCGTTTGTTACAGGTAATATATATGTCCTTTCCCTTCATTTTGGTAGTCATTTTATGCATTTTCATCCATAAGGTAGGCTGCAAGGAAGACTTGCAAAAAAGTTACATCGTGGGTGACCAGCGTAGGTTTCACCCATCAGACTCGCGCTACTCACCTAGAGGCCTGTTAGGCACTCACATTGGTAGCGCAAGAAAATTCCTAAACAGACGCGCTAGCACCGAGGTAAAAATTTTAAAGTGAAATCTTCCGTGTAAAATAGTTAATTTCAGGTTTTCTCTCCATGGATGCTCATGAAATGTTGGTTTGTTGATCTTTTATAGGAAAACCAATCCAAAATGATGATTGAATGGAAAGAGAGGGGTCATGAAGCTAAATAGCATCAGTCCATGTAGGATGGAGATTGTATTGAGGCCCTACAACCATGTGGATTTCTCAAGTTCTTCATGATTCCCAGGATCAGAGCACAACCTAAGTTATTGTAGCACTTAATCAGTTTGTGGGATGCAGATCACCAATTGTTCATGTTTGGGGATCAAGAGCTTGAAATAGAGGTCGTTGACATTTACTTCATCATTGGGTTGTCCATAAAGGGACAACAGGTGCACCTATCTAGATCACATACTAGAGGAACCGATATGCTCATTGTGAGGCATTGTCTAGGAGCCAAAAAGGGTAACAACGGGAAAATTGACATAAAGACCATTACCAACCTCCCACTACGAACAATCCTACACACCATGGCCCAAATAGCTAGGGCGCAAGTGTTGCATGAGGCATCAAAGTCTCATTTCTGGCATGCGATTGAATACTTACATCCCATGGTTTTCAATTGGTGTGAAGGTTTTTTGGTGTGCATGAAGCGCCAACTAACCAAGTGTAAGAGGCGGAATCTGAAACAATTTGGTTTTAGATCTATTCTGGTGATGTTCATTCTGGAACATGTGTCATTGTTCCACTATCAGTGGTTGGAAGTGGACCCACTAGCGCCCAGAGATCCATGATTGCTCAGATGGGGAGAGTTGATGTCGCAACATGGGGGCGATTAAGAGATGTCATTCCCTCCAGCATTTTTCGTATGGGTGCATCATCAACTAATAATGGTCAATGATTAGGGGTATGCAGGGATGGATTTCTGAAGAGATCCGGATCTTCCACTCCCTTCAAGGGAACAATGGACTGATTCAGGTAAAAAACTATTTTTGAAAATTTTGATGTTTTTATCATTTTTTTTTTGTATATGTGTAATTAGATTTGACTTATAGTTTTGTGCAGATGTTGGACCATAGAGACCTCCAGGGGTTTCTACAATAGCCAGGCGAGTGGCACGCTAGATTGAGGATGCTCCTCCATATGTGGAGGGAACAGATCCTATCGTCAAAGTAGAACGCAACTTGGAAGCTTTAACCAGAGGGATTCTTAAGTATGCCTTGATCAATGAGGTGCCATTACACTACCAGAGGCACACTGTAGGGGTTTCTGCTAAACTGCATCGGCTATTGGGCTAAGTCATTAGGCTATCTCGTGCTATCATGAGCACCATGTGGGCGAATAACCAACTTCTAGTTTACTTTCTACACTATGAAGGCTTATAAAGCCATGTGTCTCGAAATGCAAATTTTGTTATTTTAATGTAGCAAACTCTATTGCAAACACTCGTTATAT
>APFE031025735.1:27760-54533 GCA_000404065.3 Pinus taeda
TATGATTTACAAGTTTCACAAATGTCTATCTAACACATAGTTAACCAATGCATTTGTTAATGTGTTCATGTGTCTTGGAATGTGATGATAAGTAATAAAATCAAATTCTCGTTCCAATAAACAAATTCGCAAATACATTCTCAAAATTTGAGTGTTTCTAACTGGATATTGTCCATTAAGCTATAGCAAAATGAGTTGTGAATCAAGTTTTACGATTGAATCTGTAATTCCAAGAGTAATAGCTTCTAATGACTGCACTATATTCGGCAATGTTATTAGTTGTTTGATCTAAAAATATAGCTTGTAAATTCACTAACTCACCATTCGTGTCATAGATTGCCCATGCAACGGAAGATAGATTTTGTGTACTACGATAAGCACCATCAGCAAAATCGACGTAATGGTTGGATGACATCTACAAACCAAGTAGAGCACGAGTTAAGCAGAGGAAAAGGTTTGCAAAAGAAAACTAACACACCAAAACCATACTAGACACTAACGAAAACACACTAATGTACATAAGTATTTACATGGAAAACGAGTAAAAATTTTGAGATGGATCACATTTGCGGACTCGAGTAATCGATCAAAAGAGAATAAAACTAAATTTCACTTTTGGCATGACGTGTAAGCATCGACTCGGCCAAATAGTGGAATAACACACATAAATGACAATGCCCCCATGCCCCCCAGGCGAGTGAGGGTTACGAGTCATAGGATGAATACCCCATTGCGATAATGGGCGAATAGTAAAGATTCGGTGAGAATTTATCATAAAAGAAGGCAAGAAAATCTTAATCTTGTGGTGAGAAAAAGATGTCCCTAGTTGAAATATTTTGACAATTTTAGATTGGACAGAAACATCAATAGGGAAGATAATAGTAATGTTCCCCATGTTCCCTCAGACAAAACTTCATGCACCAATACGGGTGTTTGAAGTGGATGGGTGAGTTTACGGGAAACAAAGGCATCCAGACATGATGAAATCTCTCCAAGACTCGGGAAAAATGAGGAATGATGATGAGCATCATTCTAGGGAGTTTCTTTGAGAGACATGACATCGGTGATACTTTTGTCAACGGGAAATGTCTCATTCTAGGGATTGAGAGAATCCAAATAACCAATCGAAGGGGACTGTGAATACATGTCTAGATGCATACTAAGAATAGTATGACTTTCAGAAGAGGTCACCGAAACCAAAACAACACCTTGATAATCTTGTTTTACTGGGTTGAGCATCATAACATCGCCAAAAGAATCAACTTGATCAGGAGAAGGAATTATCCAAGGATCATAAGAAGTAGAGATCATGTTGATAGAAGTGACATAAGGAGGTGGGAGGGAAAAGGTTCCCATAAGAGTAGAGTCTTTAAAAATACCCGCCCCAACACTCTCATAAGGAATGTTGGTATTTCCCACATATGGAACGTTTTCATTCGAAGAATCGGAAGAGAAAAAGGCTAACTAATCAACGATGACTATTTTCCCTTCAAGAGAAAAACGGAGCACACGGAACAAAGAAGAAACCACACAAAATATAGCATGAGTCCAACTTTGTCCAAGTAGAAGGTTATAATTCAATGACTTCTACTTATAATTCGATATTTTTCCCTTCCAACGTGATGGGCAGTCTTGTGAGAATACCGTAAGGACGAGATCCTTTGCCGTCAAAGGCTTTTGAGGTGTTCCAAGATTGGTTGAGAGGCGGAGAGCTAATAACTTTCCAACATGAAACAAACATGATGCAGGTGGAAGCACCCTCATCAATCACAGTCTGATGAATCATCTTCCCTTTTATAATGACTTGGATAAAATGCAAGTTGATGGGGAAGACAAGGAACATGATTTTCCAGGTCAAAAGTAATCAAATTCGAATCTGTAGCATCAAATCCTATAGCAGATATTAATGTTTTCCGATGCGTTGGACAAGTTTGGAGAACTTCCAAGGCAGACATCACCGAAGGAACTTGAGCTAAATATTGGACAATATTGTAATGATGGGTAGCCCACACATTCGGATTGTAAGATGATTTCCGAAGGACACCCTTGGGAGGCGGTCAAATAACAGAGTCATTACTAGGTCTCTCAATATGAAGAGGATCAAAACTGGGTGGAGCAGAAGTAGAAGGTGTATCAGTAACTTCTTTCTCCACAGTTTGTTTTTTAGGAGTTTGAAATTCTTTTGATTGGGTGGCAACAGAAATAGGCATTGTTCCACTCTTGTAAACCTAAGAACCTGAAGATGTGGAAGATTGCAGTTGTTCTACCAATTAGATCTGTTGTGATGGGAAAGGTTCTTTCGGTACATCTGACGTCTCTTGAGTGCCTTTTAACAAGTGACTAACTTCCGCACGACAACGACAATCCTTAATATAGTGATCTAAATCACAAATGAGGCAAGGATATTTGGGCTTATGTTTAGATGCATCATCAGCAAATGACTTTGGAGGATCCTGTTTTGGGGTATCATATTTTTCTTTTCCTTTACCCTTATTTTTACCTTTAGAGGCTTTGTCTTCCATGGTAGACTAAATGAAATTAACCTCAAAGGTTTTACCAAGATTTGGAGAGGGATTCGAAGGAGGATTGGATACAGAATTTGAAACAGATTTTTTCTTCAGAGAAGCGTTACTGGAATTTTGAGTCATTGATCCAATAATACCATCGACATGTGGTACATATGGAGGTTTAGAAGATGCTATATCTGTAGATGGTCTTGAAGCATCAGGTAAGAGATCATATAACGTGTCAGATTCAGAAGACACCAATTCCAAATATTGGGCACGAGCAATGGCTTGATCTTCAATTACACAACCTTCCATAGCTATGTCTGCAACAATTTTGTTGACGAATGATTTGGTAAACATTCAGTTAACAACTCATGAGGTGTATCAAACTGGATAAGGCGGTGTTGACATCTCCATTCATGGATATGATCAGAGATGTGGGTAGCATTATTCTGTTTCAAAGGCATAAGAAGATGGGTACCAGTTTCATAGTGAATTGGTAACTGGAAGTGAGTAAGGAACGTCATTACTAAAGAATTGAAGTCTTGATAAACACCTCGAGGCAACTCGATGTACCATTTCGTGTCAGGACGTGAGGGTGCATTGAAAAATACGTAGACGAATAGATTCATCAACCTATGAATTAGATGAACACCATAAATGGTAAATCATAACATGGGTTTGAGGGTCTTCTCCAGGTTTTCCTTCGAATTTCGGACAATTGCCAAGAATCTTAGTAGGAACCGGAGGCTAATAGGGTGAATGAAGTATTGGATCATTAGTGAGCCTTGACACATCTGACAGTTCCAACGTTGCTAGAAATGGAAATTGTGGATTGAAAGGCATGGGAGGCTTTTGATAAGGCCCATATTGTGGATTCCATCCTTGTTAGTATGGGTTTTTCCCCCAAAATGGCGGATTTTGACCATAAGGAGCTTGATATTTCCCCCACTAAGGAGTATTCTGACCACACAAAGGTGGATTCTGCCCCCACAAAGGTGGGTTTTGACCAGGGTAAGGTTAATACTAACCTACCATAGGCCCTTGAGAACCATAAGATAGATAAAAAGCTTACACACATATGGATTATAAGGTTGTTGTTGCAACTATTGACCCTGGTGGTAAAATTGGTGGCCCTGCTGCTGTAAGGGTTGACCTTGTTGATATAAGGGTTGGTTTTTTTGCTGCAAGGGTTGTCCTTGTGGCTACAACAATTGTTGGTAAGGCCCTTGTTGCACATAAGGTCCTTGTTGTACAAAAGGTTGTTGTTGCTGAAAAGTTCCTTGTGGATTTTGTTGAGTTCCAGCTTGATACTCATAAGTTCCAGCTTGAATTTGACCAGATGCCCCAAATGAGGGATTTGAACCAAGCTGCATTTGGGGACCTACCTGTTGAGTAAAGGGTGGATTTTTAGGTTGTTGAGGTCCATAAAAAGGGTGGTCGCTGGTAGGGTATCTGAGCTGAAAGAGATTGTTTATACGAGATCTGGCCTGATCCAGATGGAATTGATGATCCACTAGGATAAGGTACACTCCCAACATTTTGGCTAGCTTCGGTAGCGTGATTTTGAGGTTCACTCACATAAACTCCACCAGAAACAAGAGGTACATAAGGAAGAGGTGGTTGTTGCCCCCCATGCGGTGGGATAGGTGGTGGCACATATTGTCAACTTAACAGAGGACCTTTAGAACTTATAGGGAAATTAATTGCCCCAACCGTAGCTATTGGTTGTACAGGAACTGACGAAATTGCAGTCGATACAGGAATTTGAGAAGCCACGTTTGAAACAAACTGACTAGAAGTAGATATGGTGCCCGATGACCAAATGGGATTGTAATAAAGGGAAGACACACTTGGAGTACTTGAAACCAATTGAGTAAAAGATGTATAACCTACTGGAAATAAAGGCTCACTGATTTCAAGGTTTGGTGGAGGTGCAACACTTCCCACATATGGATAACCTTCATGTGGAAATTCATATTTAAAATCATTATCAAAACCAGGAGTATGAGTAGTTGAGACTTCTAGAGGACCTTGAGAAGAGGCTGGAAACTCACATTTTGGAGCCATGGGTGGAAACAGTTGGCGAGGAGGAATCTGAGTTGGTCATGGAGATACCTCCAAAGGTACACCAGGATTAGCATATGTACTATAAGGTTGTTGAGGAGATATAACCAATGGATCAAAAATCGGATTCATAGGGAATAAAACAAACTTTTGTGGACTCTTAGGGGGTTTTGGATCAAATTCTTAAGATAATGATGAATTGTGAGGTGGAGGATGAGAAGTAAGGGGTTGGATACTTAGGACAATTCCAAGTTCAAGGCCTTGGGATTCAAGTGACTACGAAAACTCGAGATGGACTCTTGGTGATGACCCTTTAGTGTCAGATGATGAAGGGGAAATGTAAGGTGAACCCGGTGGTTCAACCATGAAGACCTTTTCTAAAAAACAATAAAAGAGTGGTTGATTTGAGCCTACAATTAAAATTTACTATTAATTAGGAAATATGAGGCCAAGGATAACTGCATAGGTAAGTCATGTTATCATGGGCAGTTAAATTTTAGAACTTACAAATAAAAAATAAATCAAAAAGGGTGTACTAGGCAACATGGTTTACCAAGTATCCGTGAACCGTTATATACACCTTAGCTGAAACCAAGGACTTGACGTACGACGGCTGATCTCCCTGAATGTTGTGTTTGGTGTATCACGTTTATAAGGCAGCTGACTTGATTACCTGTGGCTAAAGGATAGAAACATAGTGGGGTCTCCCAATATATACTCGACAATATACATAGCACAAGTTCGTGTTAGCGTTGTCTATTGCATAACCATTCAGTGAGAGCGTTCCGATTTACTTACCATACTAGAGTGCCTCCGATATACCCTAGAGTACTGGAGAACCTCTGATATACTTCCGTATTGGAATGGGATTTCACCCCTAGGATACAATTCATGAAGATAACAACAGTTGCTAGGTTTATAGACGTCGAAACACATCTCTAGCCTATACCCCTAAATGTTTGCATTAAGTTCCAAATGCTCCTTAGGTTAATTCAGTAAATTTTTAAGTTTTTCTTGAATTAGGTTTCAATTTCGGGCTAAAATGATGTCACTTGAATCCTAGAATGCAACTATATGAGAAAAAGGAAACCTTTCATTTCAATTAATTCTATACTAATGAGGGAAGAGAGTTCAAGCAATTAATGCATCAAACAATATACCTCCACTAACTTTTTCCAAATGCAAAATGCAAGAGCAAAACTAAACTTCACTTTCACTAATGAATATGCAAGCTATTGAAAGCAAAAAATGATCTTCACTTCACTAAGATGCACTTTACTTATATGATTCTCTTTGATTTCCATATGTTTACATGCAACTAAATTTCAACTAAAGCAAAAAATGAATATTTTTATTCAAAATATTCTTAATGCAAACAAGGCATCAATCAAAGTAACACCAAATTCAAAAGCACTCAATGAAAATGTCTTCCACTTTCTCTTTCAAATAGATAATAAAATACAATCATTTCAGTTTGCAAACCAAACAATGTAATCTATGTTTGATAAATGACAAATATTGATTTCAAATGCAAGATGGCCTAATACACATGAAAAACAACTTTGCACAAGACAAACTGAAACTAATGTAAGTCAATGTTTCAAGTGATTTTACGAGATGAACAGATTTAAACATTCAACAAAGCAGAGACCCAAAGACATTCATAAGCGACAAGTGACAATCAATCGACCTATAAACCCTAAAATCAATCCAATTGCACTCAAACACTTGAAAGTTCAAAAGAGTAAAAAATTGCTAATAAAATGAGGTAATCAATCAAAACACAAACAAAATCTAATCATGTAGGACAAAACAGGATCTCAGGGGCTCAGAAAAACCAGGGTTTGATACAAAAACCCTAAAAATTTTCCAATCTCAGGGATTAGTGCAGATGTTAAGGCCGAACTGGCGCTGAACCGAGGATCAACATGATTGTTTTAATAAAAAATGCGCTAGCAGCGTGACTGTCAGATCAAAAATCACGTTGGGCAAGGAATGGGGCAAAAATTAAAAATAATTTCACAAACACTTCTAGACTGAGCACTCTAAGGTAGAAACCAGTGATTGTGCAAACCTATATCAACCCAAACTGACTGAGAACACGATGGTTGGTCAAACTAATCAAGAGATCAGTTGAGAAAGGAGGACGAACAAGCTATAGCTTCCCCAGCAGAGTCGCCATTTTGTTGTGAAGCCAAATCTCCTCAGCGAACAGAGGCAATCCCTCTAGCCCAATGATTAGGTCTAGCAACAAACTAAACAAACTAACATACACTTGCCTAGCTTATGTTTGACAAATGCAAAAGGAAGGAGAAACATATCTCGTTCTGATGCTAATCGCTTGATCCTTAGGCATGGCTTTGAATCTTTCACTCCAGGCCTCGCTCCTTAGTTGTTCCTCACGTTCGAGACCCTACAAGGAAGATCAAAGTACTATGCAAGGTAAGAGGGCATATATGGCATACATCAAACACAAACTACTTAACAGATCAAGGAACATTAAGCTAATAGCATAAACATTTACACAATTATGGAAAGTGAGCATCAGATGTATGTATTAATAAGCTAAAAAGGGAAGCATACAACATATGCCTTGATGTTGGAGCACTCCTTTTGGTGGATGTCCAAGTCTAAGAAAAGACTCTTCAAGCACTCCTTCTCCAAGCTAGAATCGGTAGCATGTAAGCATAATCTCATCATAGGGATACAACAATCAACGACCAACCATTTAGGGATGGAAGGGAGATCGAGTTAGGGATCCATGGAAGAGGGAGGAAGGTCCACATCTCAAGAGGAAATCCCATGATGATAATATCAAGAGGCCCAAATGAGAGAGCTCGACCACATCAACAACAACCAATATCCATCTCATTGTTCTCGAAGGTCTTAGTGAACGAAGTTTCTCCTCCAATTTGGGAAAACCTGCCAGAAGAGTTCCAGCGCGGGTTTTCCTATGAAAACCCACACTGAAATCATGAGTGTATAACTAAGCAACCTGCCATCAGCAGAGGCAAGTAGTAGAGCAAAACATGCTGATGCAAAAAATTAGGTTTTTAGGCAACCTTCTCCAAAATGGATTCAGGGCAGTTTTCCTTTACTTCTTCTTGGAGGTTTTGGTTTGTATATCATGATGGATATGTTGCACAGTAGTCAATGTTTTAGCACTTTAGGATATGGTACGAGAAGTGAATAGGAGATATGACAAAATATTGTGTAACATTCTGATATTCCAACTTTCCAAGGTCCTGAGACTCCAACCTCTGAAATTCCAAAGTTCTAAAATCTAGCTTGCTTCTAAGCACTTCAATATCCTTACTTCAACTATTAATAACTTTTGATACCGATATCCATTCATGGACTTGCGCATACCATTGGAAATATTTTCAAAATAACTTTCCAATGAAGAAGGTTTGACGTTGTCCTTGAGCCCATTTTCTACCTGAAACATGGCTATAGAATCTCTTCCATTCTTTTCACCTTGACTCTTCTTCTTGTGCTTGGAATCCTGGACCCTCTGACCAAAACAGACATCTTTTTATGGATTTTTCAATAGGCCTACTACTCTGATGATTCTTTACTAGAGACAACAACAACCATGGGACACCCACTGAGCTTGATACACCAATCACATCAATGATAGAATTTTATCCCATCACAACTAGCCTAATGGACGTCAATGTTGTCTTGCCTAACATCATGCTAGCACATACATCTGGACAATGCCAACACACTTTCTAACTGTCAGGCAATGTCAACTACCCAACTTGATCTCTCAGCATGATTGTTGACATCAATTCCAACACACTTACTACCACTAACCAAACAATCAGGGCCAATTGTCCAACAGAATATTCTCACTCCTTTGGAAATTCCTCTTGTCCATTTCGAAGAAGGATAGGATGACTAGGATGTAGGCTTATGTGAAATACATGCCACCATGAACTACCAACAATATTCCATAATCCATGAAAAGAGGAAAAAGGAGGGACCCATTTATGATGAGTTGTCCCGCTCCCTTAGTCCCGACGCTTATAAAAGGGTTGCAAAGTAAATCTTTTGGGGCCTAACAATAGGGATGATGTGTTAAATGATTTGACAACAAGACCAATCAATAGTTGGGTGCGTTTATATTAATGTGGGGCCTTGACACTTGCTAAAGGGATCCTAGCGAAAACAAAATCATGAATTAAGTAAAGGGTCGGGGTCTTCCTTCCAAGCCACATGGCAAGAAAAGGACCCATGAGCGCTTTTTCCTTAAAAAAATGCAAATATAATGTATGAAACAAACCTAAAACCTAATTTTAAAATAAATTAACTAAGCCTTGGTTGTGGTGGTTCTAGGCCAAGAGGTCTAACTATTTGACTTAGTTCATTCGATAATAAATATTCATTAAAGCAAAGGGTTTTATTAAAAACCTTTGCTTTAATAAAAAGGTTTCACACATTAAGACTAAAAATTTAAGAAGAAGGGTCCCCATTATTATTATGGCTAAATTTAAATGGGGGATTGTTGTTTGCCACAACAAGTCCATAGAACAAAAATTCAATTTCTATTAAACAATTCTACCCAAAAAAAAGGGTAAAAAACAAAAACAAATCATTACTATAGACATTTATGTTTCTAACAATCTTGAAAAGAAGACAAATACCAATCCTCTCATTAAAAGAGCAATTTCACTTTTATACAGACATAAAGTACACCTACTAAGAGTATCCCATAAGTTATTCGTATAGAGTTTGCTACGCATCCTTTTAGCTTAAAAAAGGAAACATACACTTATATCCTTAAAAAAATCAAGTAAATAGTGGAAAATGGTCTCAGAAATTTATGACAAAAAATACCCATAGTTAACAAGGCAACTAAATCAACCTTACAAAGTTAATAAAACATCAAAATTAATTAAGGTCCAAGATTCTACAAAGAGAAAGGGTCTTTGGAAGAGGTGATTGCATTCATATACACCTTCAAACAAAGGCAAATACAAATTTACTAGAAAAACACTTTTTTCCTCTTGTACAAATAACACATCTAGTCTCCACTATAAATCACCATGTGTAGATCAGAAAAGACCACAAATCAACAACAGCCACCAATAAATTTAGCAAGTATCACTATTGTGAAGTTCTCATAACATATATGTATAAAGTATGCTACTATGCTACAAAGCCCAAAGTAAGAAAATGTCTACTTATATTCATATAGTGAATAGAACAACATAAAAAAAACATGTCTAAAATTGACAACTTAGTCAAACACAATTACAAACAATATTTAAAATTCATGAAAACATTGAATCTAGTTTCGATTGAAGACTCCACAAGGAAATGAATATTTTCAAATCAATTTTGCCTTTCTAGGAAACCAGACAGAAAGACAAATAAGGATTCTCTTATTAGAAAGGCAATTTTTCTTTCACATAACAAACCTTTTTTTCATAACTACCCATTACAATGTTAATTTTTCATATCGTTCTATGTTGTTTCAATTACTTTAGCCCAATTCAATTCTTCATATAGCAATGCATCCAATTATTAATGACGTTTCCAATCATAAGCAGTAACTGAAGATATAACAATATATGCAATGAAAAAGGAGACAATAACACAACCACAAGAGACACCAGATTGGTCAAAGACCAAGGAAAAACCCCACAAGGGGGAAAACCCTTTCAAATCTTCTTCTTATTACATTATCATAAAATGTTTTAGCTGAGAGTACAATGAGCCCAAACATAATATTTCAACAGAGATTTACCCAATACAAATCAGAGACAGACTTCTAGAGTTATTGTAAAGCACAGAGAGAAACATTCCAACCTTTAGACATATGTGGTCAATTGCAATAAATTGTAAAACTCTAGCTCAAAATCGTGGTTGTCCTCATCAAGAAATTATGCGAGCGACTATGACTTCTCGGCCTCCCTCTGAGGCACTGTGAGCGAGTAACTGCAATCAGATCGGATCTGTGGTGGGCGTGTGATCGAAAAACAGAAACCCTAATCCATGTGAGCCTCAAACTAGAAACTTTTGACCTTGAGCGAACTTCTTTCATTGAACCTATGCGAGAAAAACAACCGATGAGTAGAGAAGAAGATTATTGATGATTGATGTTCGAATGTGCTTGAGGTTTCTTCTATTTATAGGTTTCCATGATGGTCAGGCTGACCGTCCAATTGTACATGTATATAGGGCCGACCTAATCCAATATACATGAGTGGGTTCATAAATTCAAAAACCAACTTCTACTTGTCCAAATTAAGTGATCTTTAGGTCGATTTGGTCCTCTCGAAAAGAGGAATTTGATGAAATCACCTTCTCTATCATCTAAGTTGTCCAAGGTGGAATTTGGCATGTATTCCCCACCATTATTAGGCCTGAATGCTTTGATTTTCTTCCTTGTTTGATTTTCAATTAAAGCTTTGAAATGCTGGAACATTTCAAAGCCTTCATCCTTGTGCTTCAAATAGTATATCCATGTTTTTCTTGAAAAGTCATCAAGGAATGTTATTTAGTAGAGATGACCACCAATAGAATGCATAAGCATCAAACCACATATATTATAATGAATGAGATGGAGGATGTCATTTATCTTACTCTCACTAGAGTGGAATGGTTCCCTTGTCTTATTTCCAATTGCACAACCTGGACATACTCCATCGTGATGGGCTTGAACATTGAGAACACCTGAGACCAATTTATTCAATTTTGGAAGAGCATCATAATGTAGATGAGCCAATCTTCGGTGCCAGAACTCACCCATATGATTAGTATTATGAACCAATGCTAGAAGTGGCCTTCCAGTGACTCTATAGAGTCCTTCATATCTTTATCTTAATGTGAATTCATATCTCATAGGTGAACCAATAAACCAAGTCAAAACTTTTCCCTTGATGAAGGCAAACCTCATCCCTTTATCCTCCAATGTGGATATAGATACCAAATTCTTCATTAATATCGATAATACATAACATCATGCAGCAAAACTAATTCCCTAGAATTCATTATGAAATTTGACAGACCCAAAAACTTTCATGGAATGAGTGGAGTTGTCTCCAATAATAATCTTCAACTTGATCTCCCTCTGTACTAGATTAGAGAGAACTTCCTTATATCCAAAGAAATGATGAGTGGCCCCACTATCAACCAACCAACTATCCCAAGAATCCAGAGGAGAAGAACTCGTAAGGGCCGAAATAAGAATGTAATTAGATTTCTTTACAACATTACTTTCATACCTAGGAAATATTGACCTCTTTTGAGGATGATGATCTTCTTCACGATTTCTTGAGGTATCTCTTCTTCTTCTTCTATCGTGGTCATTTCTCCGGTTGTCTTTTCTTCTTTTATTATTGTATTTGATGTTGTTGCTTCTAGTGTTGTAACATGGTTTTTTTCTCTTCCTGGGACAATCTTGTTCATAATGACCCTTCTTGTGACAATTATAGAATTCAATATGAAATGATTCCTTCCTTGTATTTGAATGGTGAGGAGGAGGTTTTCTTGAGCTTGATGGACCTCCTTTTCCTTTCTTCTTCTTTTTGTCACGAGTGATATATGTAGCGGGCTTTACCTTTTCATGTTTTTGAATTGATTCTTCTTGAGTAAGATTTACAACAATCTCGTCAAATGACAAAAGGACATTGATGTTTCTTATTATAGTAATGGAGGTTTCCCAAGTAGGAGGGAGACCTCTAAGCGTCACAATCATTATTTCCCTGTCATGCATAGATTCTCTAACTCTCTGAAATTGATCTCTAAGGAGAGATATCCTCATGATATAGGATTGTACTACTTCTCCTTTGTTCATCTTGGTGTGTTTGAATTGATCTTTCAAGGTGATGATCTCATTCAAATTGTTGATTTCATACATGTCAGCTATCTTATCATACATGTCTTTTGACTTCCTTAAATTTCCAACATATGCAAGTAAATGATCTTGTAAACCATCACCTCTAATTTACTTTTCTTTGGACTCTCCTTTCTTGTACCTGTTTTTTAGGGAAGCATAAGCATTATTTGGAGGACCAGGAATTATTCCTTGAATGTACTCCAACACATCATTGTTGTCAGTTATGATTTGTAACCTAAATTTCCATGCAGCAAATTTTGATGAGTCTCCCAACTTTTCATGCTCCTTGGAGGTAGAGGAAGACATCTTGACTTTGACTAGATAATTTCCTTCAAATTTCCAAGGAAGACGGATTCAATGCTTGTCTCCTTTTGGGCCTGTCCTTCACATTAACTATGATACCATGTTAATTTTTCACATTGTTCTATGTTGTTTAAATTACTTTAGCCCAATTTAATTCTTTATATAGTAATGCATCAAATTATTAACAATGTTTCCAATCATAAGCAGTAACTAAATATAGAACAATATGAAATGACAAAGGAGACAATAACACAACCACAAGAGACACCAGATTGGTCAAAGACTAAGGAAAAACCCCACCAGTTTTCAAATTTTCTTCTTATTAGTTTGCCATAAAATGTTTCAACATAGAGTACAAGGAGCCCAATACATAATCTTTCAACAGAGATTTACCCAATACATAATATTTCAACAAAGATTTACCCAATACAAATTAGAGACAGACTTCCAGAGTTATTATATAGTAGAGAGGGAAACCTTCTAGCCTTTAGACATATGTGGTCAACTGCATTCAACTGTCAAACCCTAGCTCAGAACCCTGGTCACCCTCATCAAGAAATTCTGTGAGTGACTGTGACTTCTCAGTCACTCTTTGAGGCACTGTGAGTGAGCTACTAAAGTCAGATCGGACTTTTGGTGAGTGTGCGACTGGAAAACATAAACCTTAATCCATGCCAGCCTTAGACCAAAAACTTTAAACCCTAAGTGAACTTCTTTAGACGAACCTGTGTGAGCCAAACAATAGATGAGTAGCAAAGAAGATGCTTGATGATTGATTTTAAAATGAGCTCGAGGTATATTCTATCTATAGGCTTCCATGAGGGTCCATTTGATGGTGAGGGCAACCTGCCTAATTGTAAATGCGTATAAGGCCGACCTGATCCAATATACATGAGTGGGTTCATAAATTCAAAAACCAACTTCTACTTGTCCAAATGAGGTGATCTTTAGGTTGATTTTGGCCCTCTCGAAAAGAGGAATTCAATGCAATCATCATATCTATCATATGAGTTGTCCAAGGTAGAATTTGACCCTAGTTTCATAAATTAACATACAAGATATAATGCATACATCTCAAAAACCAAATCACTATAATACCCATCAACCAATGGGAAAAAATAACCCTATTATCTAACAAACCATAAATTCTTATCACATCGCTTAATGCATATATGAATTATGTTATTCATAGCTACAAGATTCAAATTAGACAAAAATTCATTGAAAAGATGATGTCAACCTTCGAATGAAAGGTTTCAAAATTAAACTAAATAGACGTTAATCTTAATAGAAAGACAATAGAAAATTTTGAAAGCACAACGTGAACTTTTCTAATATTGTTGAATCAACCAATCTTTCATTTTATCTAAGACAAAATATATATAGCATTAAATAGTCATAATGGTACTTGTTTGTTTTATGCTTTTAGAAATCTACTTTTGTAGTTAAACACAAAGTACTTAAGGTGTTAACTACGAATCACTACACATCCATCCCACAAGAAAACATAGCAACAATGCACTAAAACACCATAAGGGAGATTCCTCAACAACTAAATCTCAACTAAACCCTTGTTAAATAAGCCACATGCTAAATCAACATTAACACATCAATAACAAAACAAGAAATATAGTCGTCATAGCCCTAAGATATTCTATGATACATGCAAAATTACATCTACACATTCCGAACACTAACTCAAAAGCCTCTTAGGGCCCTTAATCTAATATTTCAATAGAAAACAAATTGACACCAATCTACTACTTTAACAAAGGTACCTATCATCTACCACAATAGACACTATTACTAATTGGTACCTTATTTACAATAACATGGTATTTTTAGACCATAGCCTACATTTAAATAAATATAGAGAACTTAGTTAATCCTACATGTAATTCTACAATAAAATAACCTATTAAATAGTACGATTTTTGTTTTTGTTTTGGAAACTTAGATTCAAAACCATGAAGATGACATACACAAAATTAAACGTCTTGAATTCAATAGGCACTTCAACCAATAAAAAAGCGCAAATACAAAGTAGAAAGTATCATCCACAACTAGACTCCCACCCACAAAATCCTTACAATATAAACATCACAAACATTCCATGAGCAAAAGTAGAATTGCAATTGCATTCTCCACACACTAAAATAAATTCCCATTAATTCCATGAAATTGAATTAGCTATTGGCCTTCCTCAAACCTAATAACAATAACAACAACAACCACCTAAAAGATTAAAAAAAACTACAATCTGACAACTAATTAAGCAAAGGAGTCCCTAAGAGCCACAATAGATTGACTTTTACTTCCTAGCATACAATCTTTCCAAACTGAACACCAAGTACTTCCAAGAACTCCATGCCAAAAAAACTTTAATTTCACAATGCCCAACAAATGCTTGAATAACCACCATAAGTAAACTAAACAAAAGGTGAAATAATTGAAACCATGCAACAATCCAATTCAAACCCACAATAAGCCTATCCAATGGTCCATATACCAAATTGAAAGTAATAGTCAGTGAACTATACAAACAATAAACGTAGGTGATGAAGTAAATCCACCTTTACATGAATGGTAATTTTAGGAAAACTAAACCTATTGCCACATTTGTAAATCCACTTCCCCCATATGGATGACACCTCATGCATAATCAATGACTTTAGTTGCACATAAAAGTTAAAAACCTCAAACTATACACTTCCCCAAGTGCCTTATCCAATTCATTGTTTATTCCCTCGAGCACTAATCAAGATTAATGGTTGTCCATGAAAATTTCAATGTCCCGGATGGACATAACAACACATAAAGCACCCAAATTGGCATTCCACCATGCTAGAAACATGAGCCATCTAAATGCAAAAATCTAGAATAGTTACCACAAACCCAAAACAACCATATATAAGACTCAAGGTGACAATATTGTTGTCGGTATCACCATCACCCAACAAAAACCATAATCCAAAAGAACCATAACATAAAACCCCATCTCAAACATATAATAACCTTGTAAAAGAATAGATGCAACACAATCATTGCATTATAGAATAGGTTATGCCCATCAACAAAGCCCATTGCCACTCGTACAATAGCCATGTAATCAATAGAATCTAGCTAAACAAAATACTTTCAAAAGAATTAAATCCTTCTAAGCTCCAACAATACATGCAATACACTCAATTGCATCCAAGCACACTATAGACCCATGTTCCAATACAACCAACTTCTTAGAATAATAAGTAAATTACAACTATAAGTTAGGAAAATAAGTTATCAATCACTAACAAGAGTTGCAGCTAGCGTTATGCAAAATCTATAAACCAAAGCACCAAATACCTCCAACAACTTGATGCTAAAATAATTTGAATTCCATGATGCCCAACAAAACCTGGAATAACTACTAACAACTCCACGCTAGTAGAGCAATCATAACAAAATAATCCAACTCAAAACAACCCAAAATCTCGTGAGTAAAAAGTGTTCCCAAACCTTTCATAATTACCTTCATCAACCACAAATTTGGGTTATAAGAGCAACCAATGAACCTAATTATCCTAAATAAGAGAGAAAATAGTGAATTTAATACAACTACCATTGCAACGAACCATAAAAACTCGATGCTAATAGAGTTCCAAATCCACCATGCCTATCAAAATGCCAAACAATTATCCAATACACAGCAACAGAACTACCATAGACACAATGAGCATATACTAACATAAATTTAAGCCACCATATGCTTTCATCATTACCAAACATAAACCATGAGCTACAAACCAGTAACAACCACCACTACATGGAGAAATGAACCCTACACCCAAGGCGATGTACCAAACCCTACACAATAATTGTTGTAGTAGTGAAAGTGGTGTGGTAAAATTGAAAGATGGCTAAGGGTGAACTTTCAAAAAATAACATTGACGTATAAAAAAATCGTTTTAGGAAAATTTGGTGGTTATTATGTTCAAAACCCGAGGAAGTACCAAATTTCAATCATATATTTTTGCATCGAGGAGCGCTCTATAGTCAAGTATGGGGAGACGTTGTAATGGAGCATTAAATCAATAAGGCGTTAGATATAAAATTAAATTAAAAAACTAATATCGGCTCCATTATGGAGGTGGTGTTGTAAAGAAGCGTTAAATCATATGATAAATAATAATAAGATATAATGTCTTACTAAATTAAAAATGTAAATAAATTTAATAAAATAATAAGCCGTCGAAATTCAATTATTATATTGAAATTTTATTTTTTTATAATAAATTACAAACAATTTCTTTAAAAAAAATGTAATTATACACATTACTTTAAAAGGAAATTTAAATAATAATGATTCAAAATGATATTTCAAAACTTCATATTTAAATTTAGTTAATATCCATATGAAGTCTCTCTCTCTCTCTCTCTCTCTCTCTCTCTCTCTCTCTCTCTCTATATATATATATATATATATATATATTATTATATCACATTGAAAATTAAATTAAAGTAAATTATAAAAAATATGTCAAAGAAAAATGTCGCGTAGATATGTATGTAGCTATATGTATTATGAGGGTTTTAATAGAATTAAAATAAGATATTATATTATAAAGAGATGTTAAATTTTATATGTAATATAAATTATATTATAAAGAACCAGCATAGATCCACCTTAATTTGGATCTATCAAGTGTTGAGAGGGATCAAATCGCTCGAGATGCAAACCTTTCGTCCAGTTTTACACTAAAAAGAGGTTTACATATTGAGATATTTGATCCGAGTGGGGCTTGGTAGATTTGGACTTGAGATGGATCTACGTTGGAAATACAAAGACATATATTTGATAGCAACCATTTAGTTACAAATGCAAAAATCAAGTACAAGGGGGTATTTAATTGTCAGAAGATGATGATTAAATTTGTCACTTGGTGGGGACATGAGTATCTCATAGAAATATTAATTTATAATATTTGTCCTCAAAAAGAAAAAAACATAATTTCTTCATTAACATAATGAATCCATTATGTTTATGTTGATGCATATATATGAATTTTGGTATATACTCTTCCATCTGTAACATGAAATACCATTCCCTGCCAAAATTGCCTCTAATACATCACTCATAAACAATATTTAGAATTACATAAAATGTCTAGCAACGTGAAATTATGCACATAAAAACTCACAAATCCTTTGAGGATGCAATTATCATCATATACAAATGTAATGTGTCCCAAAAGGATAACAAATGAACAAAAGTCTCTACATCATTCTTGTTGATGTATGCCATATTCCAGTTGTTTTGCACTTAACTATTCATGAATCTTCCAAGTCCCCAAAACCTGTGCAACACCTTTTTTAGATAATGTGTCTGCAATTGTGTTGTGTTCCCTGTAAATGTGGTAGGAATATCTATAATCAAAAGACCTTTAATATGAAGAACTTATTCTAATACAGGGTACATATATTGGCAATGGCATATTTGTGTCTCCTCGAAGTAGTTAATAAGAAGGATAAAATCTCCAAAGATATGAAGGGACTGACATTCTTTCTTAAGTGGGAATAGAAAAAGAATATTGAGTTCAAATAGTTATGTATAATTGTTTGTTCCTTTTCCGGGCCCATCTAAAGTTTAAAGGAGTGTTGTTCATTGACGAAGAGAACATCAACCACCCCCGCCTCTCCCCCACCCCCCCTCCTTCACCTCCCATGGTCATCACCAACAAGAGATGCCCAATTGAGTATGTCCATGGAAGAGTGGAGTCTATCTATTCAGGCATGATTAAATGGCATATCAGGAAGAAGGGGGAAAAAGTTAAGTGCTTGAGCACATATTAATTTACAAATTTATAAAACTATACATGTATATAAAAGTTTTATATTTGAATTAGGTTATTTGACTTTATGTTTTTATTCATTTTAATAATTTTGTTTTTAATAAATGAATTAGATAACAAAAGTTAAAAGGCATTTTTACTTTAGTGTATGTATTTATGTCTTGTATTAATAGGTATATGTATATGTACACATTTAAAAGTTATATATATGAAAGTGTGTTTTTTCCGATTACATTTATGAAAGTATTGAACAAGGCACTTCCCTCCTATGGTTAGGGATTACCCTATCTACCACTGCTACTGATAGATCTATAAACATTGTGTTTCACTAAGTTGTGTGAAGGATCCACTGGGTGAGCCCCCCCATGAATGCATGCAGGGAAGGTTGTGTGTAAGCTAGATCTAAGCGTGGATGCTTGCAAGAAGTCGTTATTGTATGTAGGTTTAATCCAACATGATGCAATTATCTAGATTGGTCAAGATCTAGGGCCAATGGGAGATTCTTATTGCTTGGATATAGAAGCACTTAACACATTTGTTAGGTCCCTAAATTTAATAAAAAATAATCTAGCCTCAACAAATGAGATTTTTCAAATTATTGGAAGCCATCTTACACTTGGACCTCATATCTTTGGAACTAAGAAAAAAGGTCATTATTCTACTTGAGCATACATTGATTATAAATTTTATAGGCCTCTAGACTAGTCCAAAAGCTATAAAAGTATGGCTAGTATAAAACTATACTCTTAAGATTGAAGGACAAGGATTATATCATGCATCTAGCTAAGGTTAGTTTGTTTTCATTTTTCTCAACAAGGAAAAGCATGACTTGTTTTTTCAATGTGGACTATACTCCATGGGACCTAGGGGAATGCATTTGTCTTTGTGGTTCGTTGATCTCAATCCAGAAGATAAATCACAACAACCCTCATATGGGTTAGGCTACAACATATCCCTTTGATTTTTGGGTTGATATCTCTACTAGAGGTATCAAAAGCAAGTTGGGTCAATTCATTAACCAAATAGAACCAAAAGGGAACTTGTTCTCTCATGTGATAATATGTGTGGAGGTGGATTTGGAGAAGGGATTCTAGGAGGTGTTGCAAATCAATCTGGATGGGTAACTACCAACAAACTCTATATTATGAGCATATTTCTTTCAAGAGCAATGCTTTTCATCTTTATGAGCCCTAATTAAAAACAACCCAAAAATATAAAAGGAATAACATTCTCCAAATCAATAACAAAGAAAAGCATTTGAGTTCAAGATGCTTTCTTGTAGATGTCAAAAATTCCAACGTAAGGGGGCACATCAATCAAACCCACCCTAAGAGGGAACACCCAATTCAAGTAATAAAAAATTCAAAGTTCTTGGAAATCTATATGAAATATAGAAGAAAAAAGAAGGAGAAGAAAGATTGTCAAGAGACCCTGAATTTTGGAGTAGATCTAAGCAATGTTGATCCATCAAACTCCCAAGCCTAATTTAGAACAATTCATCTTAAAAGTAGCATGGATCCATTCCATGTATATCTAAATATCAATGCCACATTTTAAGAAAAAGATGCAGAGGGGAGAGAGGAAGAAGAAAAGGAAGTAGAGAAATCAAAGGAGGGGGAAGAGAAAGTCAATGATATATAGGACAAAGAGGATGAAATATATCAATAAGAAGAGAAAGAAATAAGAAACAATGTAGCCCCTTCCATTGTTCCAATGTCACAATCCAATCTGTCTGAAATGTTTGAACCTCTTACTTTCACCAGAGTTCTATTGCCTCCTCTCGCAAAGGGAAGGAAATATAATCAATATCATTAAGAATTTTAGGCATAATCAAATATTCTTAATTAGCTTTGGATTCACACTTATTTAAGTGGGGATAGTAGTCTACAAACCTTAAGTATGTGTTGCTAATGCATTTTGTGTGTAATAAATTTATAAAAATGTATCATATCAGGGATATGATAGAAAAAGTATCCATAAAAAAAGTTCATCTTCTTTCCCTCGATTATTTGATAGGAGGAGGAAATATTTGCAAATTTTGATCCACATTATTAAACTTTGTATTATCAAGTTGTTTGTCATGGCCACGACTCTTTTTAGTACAAACTCTAATTGTTTCAATTAAAAAAATGTGTATCATTTAAATTTACTAAAAAATTACAATTACTTTGAAGTGATGCAACACTATAAGTGGTTTGCTTGCATAAGATACTCAAGTTTAATAAAAGTATTACAACTAATATGAAGATGTTGAGTACAAATGGTCTACTTGTACAAGGTGAATGAGTCATTGTGGGTTGAACCATTAAATAGAAACACTTCCATTCAAATAGTTGTTTTAATTTAATAAATGCACACACACATATTTGCAAGTATTTTTTTTTAATAACTCAATAGGGGAGAGGTGCCAAAATATTGCGGTTTTTTTAGCTTTTTTTGTTTTTTGTTTTAACTTAATAAGAGAGAGGGGCCAAAGATTATGTATCTAAGTTTCCAAACACAACGTATTTGACTGTTTATTACACACAAACACACAAGAGGAAGGGGATGCATAGTAGGCACACATATTCACAACATAACCAATTGACTATTATGTTAGTAGGAGAGCCACTTCATTTGTGGAAACCTCTATAGCATAAGGATCATGGTAAGTTAGGAGTGAAACTTATATGATGTTGTGGACTACACTTCATAGGAACCTATTCAAGGCACTAAACATCAAATAGCTAACAACATGTGTGTTGGAACTAAACATGATAATACACATTGTTTATTATTCACATACATGCACATATGTTGGAACTAAACATGATGAGAAATAATAGGACATGATAATACAAATTGTTTATTATCCACACACATACACCTAGACAACACATTCGACAAAGGAGGAATGGGAGGCCTAATAAGCACACATATTCATCACACAACCAAACAACATTTGTGTCAATAGGAGGGACTTCACTGTTTATTATCATGTTTAGTCCCAACACATGTGTTGAGATATGTCATATTTTGTGTCTTGCAATAGTTTACTACAATGTCTAGTACTAATTTTGATTTGTAATGGATTAGGAATAGTCTCCCTTTTCAACTTTGTACTAACAAAAAAATTGCAAAGTTTTTCTAAAACCCAAATGGCATGGAAGATGGAAAGATTCATCTGATGGTTGGCCTTCCAAGACAACTCTAGTTAAAGAGTGTTTTTGGAAATAAAGGAGAATAAGGGAGAGGATAGTGAACGAGCGCAAGGGGAAATGAAGAAGACGACAGTGGTAGAAAATGAAGAACTTGGAAGAAGAATATTTTTGAACACAAAGCTTGTTTTTGAGCCAAAATCATTTGTGATTTCACTAGTGAATAAGAAGCATTAAAACTTTGATTAGGGGTGCATAACTCATCCTTGTAACTATTTCCATAGCAAAAATAAACTCCCCACCAAATGTTGGTTTTCCCATTTAGGTTCCAAGGTAAAATATCCATGTCTATTATGAGTGTTATTGTTGTGTGCTTATTTCAATTAGATTTTTTATGATGTATATCATTAAATGCAAATTCTAGTTGTGATTTAATATAATTGGTTTGTATCAATCACCAAAAAAAAATTGCTTGTTTAAAATTATGTAATGACACCCTATGTATAATGTATTCCCTCCATCCACATTTAGATTGGTTCCATCTTTAATTAAGTTGATCCTCGGGAAGATACAATGCTAAATTCAATAAAGGTTTTCACTATTAACCTATTAGCCCTTGAATGGTTGATTTGCTTTAGTTCAATTACATGCCTTACAACATTCATTGTGATTATGCTTTGTGTGTTGGGAAGCATAAACTATAATCCAACAATCATATTAATTCTTGAATCGCTACGCTTTGCTAATTCCTTAGCTACAATGTTGATTTCCCTATATTGTGATTTGTTGGGTGCACCCACATAGTATTTTCTCATTTAATTGAGTCATTATGTGGCTTGCTAAATCGCTTGGGTAAATGTGAAAGTTTAACTATTACAGCGATTGGAAATTATTCTTGTAACTGAATATTATTATGTGTAGTTATTTGCTCTTACGACAAATAATGAATACAATCACTACTGTAATTTTCACCAAAAATAAAATACATTGTGGAAAATAAATTGGAACTAAGAAAAATAGAGCACACACACAATAAAAATGACAGTTATTTTTGGAAAAAAATCCTCGAAAAAACCCGATGTGGGAAAATTGGTGCAACAAATGACAATTTTATTATTATTATTCAGCAGTAAAATATGAGTACAATATATGGATGCCAAACTGGAAATCCTCTCCTGAGAAATCATTGGCAAAATTATCTAAGAGAATTTCTCCCTCTCCACAATCAATTTAGCCTCAACTTGGCATCATAAGTTGGCCCCCAGAAGCATTTGTGTCACCCTTTGTGCAGGCTTTGTGCAGTCTCTCACATGCACTGCATGGATCCACCATTGAATCAAACATTCTACCTGCTACTACCTTTGGAAATTATTTACTTTGCCTCCTCATGAAAATGTTGGCCTCCTACAACTAAATTGGTTTCTTGCTCAACTAAATTGAACTTCCTCCTTGAGGCTCTGCGCAAACCCCTACGCAGCATCCTATGGAATAACTTGGCATCTCTCTACTGCCTCTTTCGGAACTGGAAAAATCCTTCAGAATTATTCTGCTACTGCTCCTCAATCTCTGCTACTGATCTCTGGCTCAAATTATTCACATATGAACCTCTGCTCTATGGGAAATTCGATTTGCCTATATCTCACCCTCACTTGATGTGTCTATCTCATCCCCATTAACCTGTTCTTATAATATCTTGTTAGTGAACCAAAGACCATGATTAGATCTCCATCAATGGCTAAGATCATATCAAACTCAATCTGTGTGATTTTTTAGAGCTTTATCACCTTTACTTAATTAATTAGTATGAATTAACCAATTGTCCTGAGTTAGACTTAGGAAAATTTTAAATGATGGTTAATTAATTTAATTAATGCATTTCTCAAGCTTATATTGTGAATCCTTTTATGGGTTTTGAATATATCGTGTTCTTAGCCTCTGTGACACAAGTTGAGAATAGAACACATGTATGATGCTACAAAAACTAAGACTCCCTCGTAGCGAGGAAGGTGTTTTACTGTCTTTCTCCCTTAACATCTTCCCTAACGTTGTTGATGTCTAAAACCTATCCATCAAGCCATTGCACATACTCTGATTCATCTATTAACTTTATAACTGAAACACCTTGCATCCACGTTGTTACTCACACTACATTATGCCACCCTGCACTGCCGCCAACACTACTCTACACTGCATTTGGTCTCATCTTGCTACTGCAACTGAGAACCCAACTCTGAATCAATTGTGTTCTTGAATTGACTCTACAACTATCTCCTTAGTCTCTCACTACAACTAGTCTCTGCACTATCGATTGAGTAATTGTTTGCACCCTCATTGGTTTTGTGCCCCTCAATAACTAACTTCAACTAGTCTCTGTAACTATCTCTCAAGATCTGGTTGCACCATGTTGAACACTATGATCCATCTACTACTGAAATGTTATGGGCCCTTGTAGTTAAGGTAATGATCCATGAGGAAACATTTGTTTGATGCTATCCTCCATGGATCTTGCCCAAATATATGAAACTCTAGGAACTAGAGCTCAATATTTCCCCATCTCTCTCCTAGAGGTATAACTGTAGACAAATTGAACTCGTCCTCCAACCTATTGGACAAATTATCAATCTCTGTCGAAGTTGTTGCCTGCTCCTACTTCTCCTTCTTGTCTTTTTTATTATTGGGACACTGGGTATTGTAATGAACAAACTCACCACACTTGAAGCACTTGATATTTGACAAATATTTCTTCTTCTTTTCTTCACCCTTTGAGTTGTGTCCTTGATTGGGACCTTTCTTCACCTTCCCTTTATATGCAAGGGCCACATTGTCCTCATCCTTCACACTCTTTGGTCCATTGTTATTATTGTCATTGATATTACTCTCGACAAGAGAAATCCTCATCTCTTCTTAAGTGAAATCACTTCACAATCAATCTCATTCAGATATCCCACTTCTTGGTGAAACCATTGAGATCTATATGCACTAGCCCACTGTCGGGAGGTGTCTCTCTAACTGCTGCAAGCTCATCTCACATATTCTGAATTGTAATGAGATAAGGAGTGACTCCTTCACCCTTCTGCATACTGGTGGTCCTTAGTTTCTCTTTCAAGAACATATTCCAGTTCCCGGAAGGATCCTAGAAAATATTTATGACAACATCCCACATTTCTTTGGTAGTATTCTTGCCAGATAGATGCAGAACTATATGATATCGAACTCCATCGAGCATCATCCTCTTCGCCTTGGCCATCTCCTTATTGTGTTTATCTAGATATTTCTAATCTATAGGTATGGTAACCACATTTTCTACATACGTCTTTAGATCATACTCATGTAGAAAGAAATTCATTTTGGATTTCCATATACAATAGTTAGCAGCTCCATCAAGCCTATCATGATCTTGAAGTCCTGCTGAGGCCATTTATGAAAAAACTTAAAACTAGGAAAATAAATAGGAATCTCCTCCCTTTCTTGCTCGACTTCTTTCTCTACTACTCGCACTCCCTATTGGAATGCACAAAGTTTCCATGCTACTGGAAATCTTGGATTTCCTCCATAAAACTGGATCCAGAAACCCTCAGAGAAATTCAGGAAATTTCCTTTCTTAGTGTGCTTTTTCTCTTCTGCCCAATGTTGATATGTTGCTGCAAAATTGTTGTAAACTAACTGTGCCCATATTTTCTCAACAAAATTACTGATTTGCTCACGAAACTACTTCTTAACAAGGCCACTACCTGTAAATCATTGCAACTGAGGATTTTTGAATTTTCTACTACCTGTAAATTGGAAATTGAACCCCTGCCTCTGGTAATTCGGACTACCAATTGGCATCTGCACAAATCTAGAAATTTTGCCCAGAGACTCCCTCTGAAGCTGCAAAATTTATCCTTCATTATTGAGTCATTGATTTGCCTTCAAAGTCACTCGGATACCATGTGAAAGTTTCACTATTGCAGCAACTCGAAATTATTCTTCCAACTGAATATTATTAAGTGTAGTTTATTTGCTATTATGACAAAGAACTAATAAAATCACTATTGAAATTTTCACCAAAAATAAAATGCATTGTGAAAATAAAATGGAACTAAGAAAAATAGAGCACACATACAAAAAAATGATACCGTTATTTTTGGACAAAAGTCCCCGAAAAAACACAATGTGGGAAAACTGATGCAACATATGAGGGTTTTATTATTATTATTATTATTCAGTTGCAAAATTTGAGTACAATATCTGGATGTCAAACTGGCAATCCACTCCTGAGAAATCATTGGAAAAATTATTTGAGATAATCTCTCTCTCTCCACAAACAAATTGGCCTCAACCTCGCCTAAAAAACTAGCCCCTAGAAGTCTATGTGTCACCCTCTACACTCGATCTAAGTAGTCTCTCAAACACACTTCTCGAATCTGCCTTTGAATCTGACATACTACTTGTTGGTACCTCTAGAAATGATTCACTTGGCCTCCAGGTGAAAATCCCAACCTCCAACATTTGAATCAATTTCCTCCTTAGCTGAATCGCACTACCTCCTTGAGGTTCTGCGCAACCTCCTATGGAATAACTCAGCCTCTCTTTGATGCCTCTTCTGGAATTGGAAAAATTCTCTGGAATCACTTTGTTGCTGCTCCTCAATGTCTGCTACTGATGTCTTGCTCAAATTCTTCCTAATTGAATATCTGTTCTCTAGGAAATTCGATTTGCATAGATCTCACATGCACTCGATGTGTCTATCTCCATCCCCATCGACCTGCTCTTATAATCTCTCATTGGTGAACCAACATCCATGATTAGATCGCCATCAACAACCAAGATCATACCAAACTCAATCTATGTGATTTTCTAGAGTTTTCCTAAGTTAGACTTAGAAAAAAATTAAATGATGGTTAATTAATTTAATTAAGGTGTTTCACAAGCTTATCTCCTGAAGCCTTTTCTAGGTTTCGAAGATCTCGCGTTTTTAGCCTCTCTGACACAAGTCGAGACTAGAACACCTGTCTAATCCTACAAAAACTAATAGTGAAACCAATCATGTACGTCATCATTAGGAAAGTTTTGAGCTCTAAAATGGTCCTCCTAAGG